>JASDQU010298129.1:3033-14086 GCA_032191745.1 Picea mariana
TGTGAAACCTCTTGGAAAACCAAAGTGTAGAAAATATCACACATATTCACATGCTATGGATGAAAACTGGTACTTTCTAACTTATTTTCATACTCATGAGCTCTGCAGTACAATCCACAACTTCCATGACTCTCCAAGGTACTTGAAACGATCATGACCAATGACATGTGGAAGTTCTTGTAGCTCTCAGCCAGATTTGTCCCTTTTATTTCTTGGGAGGATTAGACTTTGAATCTTCAAACAACTAAGTTAAATAATCACAAAGTATAGATGATGACATGACTTATGGCTCAAATGAAAATATTTGAAGCCAGGTGATGTCATCAAGCAATCATTTAAATATGTGTGTAATTCCTTTTGTTCCCCTCTCACAAAACAAAGTCCATCTCATTCATTCAATCTAGAATTATTTTAATCTTTTTAAGATAAGCTACCAAACCTTTAACAACATAATGCTAAATATTTATAACTTATACTAAATTTGAAATGACAAGTAGGGATGAATGATGAATAAAACAATGTAGAACAAAGTAGGTGTTAACAATGGCTCCATGGGGGATGGATTTTTCCCTATGAAACTCCAAGAACTTTGAGTAGATCCGTGCCTTATAATCCTTTGAGATTCATACCATGCTTATTTTCAAACTGTTTTGTTCCAACTTCTGATCTCTGGACAAACTTTATTCAAAAACGTATCAGACTGTAAAAATTAAAAAACCATTTCTGAAAACTGAAAGAATAAAATAAGTATTTCTCTATTGGGATATGGAGTCTTTATTTCCTATTTACCACACCACAGTAATATGTACAATGATATTTGAGCCACGTACAACTTTAGTAAAATAATTTCTTCAGAAAACACCCATTTAATGGACCACCAAAAACCTCTTCACCTTCCAAATTCTGCAATAGGAAAGTGTTGTTGTCTTAAACATTCTCCACCATGAATGGAACTGAACATATGCTATCAAATTTCCCATCATCATATTCTCTGCGATCATCCCATTTCAGAACTAAGTCCCCAGGTACCAACTAATCTGTTTTTGCTTTTTTGGTCAAAAGTGTCTTTAAGCTTCTGTTGATGCTGATGTGCCTTCTCCAGAAGTTTATCTCTTGCTTGCTGCAAGTCTACTATATGGAAAATCCTTCTAATAACATCATTAGGTTCAACTTCAATTTCCAGCAACAAATTTACAACTGGAAAAGCAAGTTGTGCAGAAAATACTGCTTCCATTCCATACACTAACTGAAATGGTGAGGTTCCAATTGCTCTCTTTGTGCTGACACGATCATCGCACAAAGCATATTTCAAATTTGAATCCCAAGATCTCTTATTGTCTTCTAGAAGAGTCTTAATGATCTTAACCATTCTTTTATTGGATGATTCAGTTAGGCCATTACCTTGTGGGTAATATGTAGTAGAATTACTAAGCTTAATGCCATAGTCCTCACAAAATTTTACCATGTTAGTGGACTTGAAAGTTGCAACATTATCAATAGTGATCACTTTTGGACAACGAAATCTAAACAAAATATTCTCTTCAAGAAAGCTTATAATTACCTTTTCATTTAATCTCCTTGTAGTTACAAATTCAATCCACTTTGTGAAGTAATATGTAGCTGTCAAAATCCATCTGTGTTGGCCATTGGATGGAGGGTGGATCTCAACTATGAAATCCAAATCCCACTGTTGGAAAGGTGCATAAAGTTTTACAGGTTTGAGAGGTAAGGAATTAAGCTTGTATTTTCCATAAAACCTTTGGCATTTCTCACATGCTCTAACCTTTGTAAAAACATCAAAAAACAGACTAGGCCAATAATACCTAGCCTTGAGAATTTTATATGTAGTGGATTTCCATAAGTGATGTCCCCCACACATTCCTTCATGAAATACTAACATGACTCTCTCTACTTCTTCTTCATCAAGACACCTTAGTAAAAATCTAGAAGGATCTCTCCAAAATAGAGTTTGATTATTTACACAATACTTAACTACTTTGAGTTTCATGGATCTTACATTGGAATTATCCATTCTAGGAGGAGCTTGAAATTTTTTTAGAAAATAAAGGATATCTATGTACCATTCGGATTCAACAATATTTTCATTGACTTGGGAATTGTTGATTTGAGGATGTGAATTTCCTGAATTATTACAAATGTAGTCAAATCCCTGAGCTCTACAATTTGAATAAGCTTAGCTAACCCCCACCCTTTGACTAACTTGGTAGGTTTTATCTCCATGTCATATTCCACTAGCTTAACTATCCATTTACTTCTCTTTCCATCACTATCCGGCTGAGTCAATATGTCTTTAACAACACTAGATGTTACATATGCAATGAATTTGGAATGCAACATATAAACTATAAAGTACTTTAGTGCTTTAACCAAAGAAAAAGTCTTCTTCTCCATAATATTGTATTTTAACTCAACATCTCGAAGTGCCCTGCTGAAGAATGAAATGGGTTGTTCAAAGTCTTCAATTTTTTTTTGCAAAATAGTAGCTGCTAAAGTATCTTGAGATGCAAAAGAAAAAATCAGGAACTCATTTTCAAAATTTGGGCCAATCAAAACAGGGGCATCTGAAATAGCCTACTTAATAGACTGGAAAGAATATTTGGCTTCACTTCTCCATTTGATCTCACTACCTTTCTTCAATATGTTAGTTATGTGTTTGACCAATTCAACAAAGTTGGGAATAAAACTTCTGAGAAATTTTATATTCCCAAGGAAAGACTAAATTTCCTTATTAGTTCTAGGGATATAAATATTTTGAATAGTTATCATTCTAGAAGGATCGATTTTAACTCCATCATCACAAAAAATATGCCCTAGAGATTTCCCTTGTTCTAAAGAAAAATGAGACTTTTTTGGATTTAAAGAAATACCATACCTTCTGCAATTCAAAAATACCTGTCTCAAATGACGTAGATGCTATTAATCAGAGTTCGAGAATACATTGATGTAATCCAAATAGATTACCATGAACTTATCCTTCTCTCCCACAAAGGCAATATCCATGGCTCGTTGAAAAGTGGCCCCAACATTCATCAAACCAAAATGAATCCAAGAATACATAAAAGTACCCCAAGGTGTTGTGAATGCGGTCTTCTCCATGTCATCTCGATAAACAACTACCTGATTGTATCCGAAGAAACCATCAATCATAGACATCCTTCTATATCCTACCACCCTCTGTAATATATGTTCCATTTTGAGCAAAAAATAGTTGTCTTTTCGAGAACATATGTTCAAATTTTTGAATTCAACACAAATTTTGATTTCACCATTCTTTTTTCTCAATGGAACTAGATTTTCTATCCAGTTAGAGTAACTCAAAGGTAAAATGATCTTATTATCTAAAAGTTTCTTGACTTCCTTCTCCATAATAGGTAACAAGAGAGGATTAATCTGCCTTAATTTATGCTTGAATAGTTTTACATTCTCTTTCAAAGGTATCTTATGCTAGATGAAAGTTTCATGCAAAATTATCAGTGGACTCCTTAAAAAATTATTCATATTTATCTCGGTATTTTGCTGATAGGAATTTTGATAATTTGACATGCTTGAGATTTGCAACAGTCCCAATATTACAATCAATCACCTCTGGTTCTTTTTTTGGATCAGGAAGCTTCACAAGAACATCATTATGATAAAAAAAATATTTCAAGAGGTACAAGGCCTTTTGGAATATGATTAGTAGGAAATTGTAAAATCTTATGCCCAACAATCATATTATGAAAATTCAAATTCTGGTTAGCCTCATCCAAATCTTCATCTTGATCAATATGAATTGAAGAAAAATGATTTACAACTTCAATGAACCTTTTGATTTCAGAATCCTCCTCAAATACCCTCCAATGCTTAACATTATCTGGAATAGATGGCATGTACCTAAAATCAACCTCATATTTCATATTTGGGGGAAAAGGATTTTTAAAAGTACTTGCGACCATAGCCAGTGAATCAACCTGCTCATTCCGATTTCTTGGAATATATACAATATGAAAAGATAAAAAAAAGGATTCAACAACATCCCATACCTCATTTATGTAATCTTTCAACTAAATATTCTTTGTTTGATATACATTTCTAACCTGTTGTACAATGAGTTTAGAATCCCCATGCACCTTCAAATGCTGAATTTTCATTTCTATGGTTTCCTTGAGACCTAACAACAATGCCTCATACTTTGAAATGTTATTTGTTGTATCAAATTCTAACTTGTAAGACAAGGTAATGCCTTCGTGTTCAAGAGAAATCAACACTACACCTGCTCCTGCACCTTCTCTAGATGAAGCTCCATCAAAGTATAATTTCCATAGCAGATTTTGTTTTTTACCAGATTGTGGGTTAACAACTGATTTTGTCAAAGGCAAAGAATGTTGAACAACATTATCAATGTGAAATATAGAGGATCCCAAATCCACATCAACCGCATTTTCACTGATAATATATGTCAATTGAGCCTCATGATAGAGTCTTCTAAATTCTCCTCCAAACACAAGTATAGTGGCACAAGAGAGATCCATTTGAAGAGATCCCCCAAGCTTCTTACACCAAGATCTGGACAACAACATGTCATACCTAGGAGGGATATCAACTACAGCTATATCCATGACTAAAATTTTGGTTGGGATTTGAGATAATGAAACAACAAGGTCTTTGATAACCCTCAATCATTTGACTTTTTTGGAATCAAAAGAAAAGAGATCATGGTATGATTTAGTGATTTCTAACCCCAGTTCTTCCATGACAACCTTTGGCATAAGATTATGGGAGGCTCCAGAATCTAACAGGCAGTTATGAAGGATTTTGTCATGAATATTTAATGAGACATAAAATGGAGGAGTGGAGTCATCGCTCTCTTCTACAATTGGCCCTAAGACAATAGTGGGTTTTCATCTTGGAGATTAATCACATCAGTAACAGGATCAACAACAGAAGAAGGTTGTAACCATTTCAAAATATGACTTCTATAATAATTTGTTTTAATGAAATCAGTCAAAGGAATAGGAATTTTGATCTTATTTATCTCATGTTCTAGGATGAAAGGAGATGAGAACTTGTCTTCTTTCGGGGCTGATACTTTCATAGCTAGTTGTACTTTCTTTCTTTCAAGATTCTTTCTTCTTTTCTGTACTGTTGGGACAACAAGTTTATCTTTTTGAGGAGCAGATTTTGTAGGAGCTCATTTGGTAGGAGCTCATTTGGATCTAAGATTGTACCCTTGCTAATCTTTATTAAAAAGCATATTATCTGGACTTCCCCCATCCTGTGAATTTATGAATCCTCATATTCATTCTATGTTAGGTGACTAAGAGCAATATCATCTCCAAACAAATGAATATCCATATCTTCATCTACATCTTCAGCTTACTGGTTCTCTTCAATGTAATTATTTTGTAGAGGTGTCTGAATTTTATAATCATCAGTATTCTTCTTATCCCTCTACATTATCTGAGGGTTATAATGTCTTCTATATTGATTTGAATTCCAATTTCCTTCTTGAGGTGCATTCCATTTTTGTTTTTCCAATCTGAGTTTAGACAGTTCAGATGTCATTTCCTCCATATTTCTTGCCATCTCCTCCAAGGAAATCTTATGAGTTTTAGTATTTGATGGAAAAGACTTATATTCTTCTTTTATATTTCCCTTATCCGATCTCTTCTTCAACTATTTTGATGCTAGAATGTTGGATTCAACTTGAAGAGTTGAATATTGCATACCATCCAGAGTGCATGATATTATTTCCCTAAGAAGCAAACAAAAATCAACATCAAAGGAATTAGCATAAGTGGCCTATTCTAACCTTTCAGCTGGCCTGATATCATTTGGTATTTTATGGTACATCTGATTGAATCTATGAGAGAATTCAGAGATATATTCACCATTATTTCTTCAGATATTTCTGAATTTTGTCATGTAACAAAAATTGTCTTTCTTGTCACCCTAGTTTCTCAAGAAGGTGACATCAAGGTCTGTGATGGTGGTAATAGAGTTAGCTCTGAGGTTTCTGAAGCACTTCCTCACTTATCCATCTAAAAATTGAACAAAACGCCTCATCCACACATCATCATAATCCACATGGAAATTGTCAACAAAAGAATAAAAATTAGTTAAATGTTCCTCTGTAGTTTTTTCCCCTTCATTGTCAAACCTTGGAAGGTACTTCATGTAATCATTTCCTGGGAGAGGATGAATATTATTTGGAAATACCAAAGGTGCATATCCAACAGCCCTGATAGCATCCATTGGATTGGGAGGTGTTGTACTAGCCATTGTTTGACCACCTAAAGGTTGATTTGTATGTGGAGACTATGGTGATTGAGGTGATAAGGACTTAGGGATGTTCACCAATTGAATATTATGAGAGGATTGGAGATTTTTTTAAACAATTTTTTCAACAACAAGGATATTAACTTGGAGGCTAAGATTGAGTTTCTCTTCTTGAATTTCTTCAAGGATTAAGATATTTTCTAAGGAAGGGTACTATGTTTCTTCAAGGAATTCAAAACTTTCCTTAGATTCATATCTACTCTCAGGATAGGGTGTGTAAAAGGATTTCGGTTCTACAAATTCTTCTTTCCCTGAGGTGGATTCTTTAAAAGGAGGTAAAAGAAACATTTTTTCAGATCCTAGTTTTTTAAGAGATTTGGATTATTTCAGGATCTTCTCAGGTTTGAAATAGCAGGCACATCTAGAGATTATGGATGGGATCTAGTACAATTTATCTTTGGAGCCAAAGTGTCTAATGTGAATTCACCAGGTGAAAAGATATTGCAGTCAACTTGTGCCTAGTTATAGTTTCACCATCTAAAACTAGATCTATAAAATTCTGTCGTTCTACCCAGGGAAAGTCTGATCATTTTCATCCCCGACAATGATGCCAAAATATCTTACACTAGAAGTTGTTCCTAGACTTCTTTAGGAACAATCCTAGCACACCTTTTTTCAAAATGTTCAATAGGGGTTTTAAGATGGATAAATCCTTGCTTGATTTGAAAAAGGAATAATGATCAGATCTGTTAAGACCACTTACCTAAGTGCAACAAGTCATTTAAACAAAATTGATGGGTAGAGGTTTAAAATAAATACATAAATAACATATCTTGTCTCTAATGTGTTTATGCAGCAGAGGAAAAACCTTTCTCTAGAATTCATTCTAAATAAGATCTAAGGAGAAAAAACCCATGTGGAAAATATTACTAAAACCTGTTAAAGAAACCTTCTCAGCACAAAATTATTTCAAAGGAAAATGTGAAGATGATAAACCAAGAAAGATAACATACTAACCACCAATTTCATTAGCAACTGAAATCTTTACACATGCAATCTAGATCAAAACAAACTTTTACAATACAATATCAAGCCAAAACAGGGATTCAACCCTTTCTTATTTTACATCATTTGATATATAGTGTTTTGAATTAGTTACATGTACTTAAGTTCGATCCTGACTATCAGGGACAACTCAAAACTAATCCCTACAAAAGATCAAAATGAATTTCATCCTTTGAGAACTCAAGCTTGGTGCCCAATATCCATTTATCTTCGTATCCCAATATAGATTTTAGATCCACACAATATGTATAACTTCATAACATGCTCCATAAGATGCAAGCATAGGTATATCCCTCCTTTGTTACAAAAATATGAAACTGGGCAAGTTTAGCAGCAAAATCAACTACTATAGGTGTTCATGTAGCGACCTTGTTTTTCTGTGTTTAACTATGGGAACTTCCTATACCGACCTACCAAAAAGCCATTTATGCATGTTTTCAACTCCTTCTATTGCCTGGTTTGTAGCTAGTCATAGCCAAAAATGGGTATGATACCTTAGACATAGGGAACAAAAATATTTTTCCATCATCCATCATTTTAAATCTCAAAAAACCAGATTTACCCTGGAGGTGGTATTTTCAAATTGATAGATTTCTATGAAGGTTTGAAGAAGTTGTTTATGTCAGCAATTCTAAACTATCCTTTTCAGTCTACTTAGATTAAGATCTAGTTTGCATTATTTTAGGCTTATTCCCTTCAGATCCGATCTTAGGGTTTAATCTTTTCATATTCTTCTTACGTTGTTTTCTAATAGAAACTTTGTTTTTTCCAGTGATAGTCTTTTTATTTATGATCAGAACACCCTTATTGAATTTATTCTTCTAAGGATTAGTGACATAGGTTTTCTTTCTTGTAGATGACTTGTTCATAGGTTTGATAGGATATTCATCAATGATGATGACCTTCTCTCTGATAACAGGTTTATATACTACTTTAGACTTCATCCTGAACTTGTTTTGAGGCCTGGTGCTTCATTTCCTTATCAAAAATATATACTTAGCCACGTTATATTTATAGGAGCTTGAGCTGGGAGGAATGGCCTTTGAGGAATGGTATTTAGGCTGTATAGGCTCCATCAATTTCTCTTATGTCTAAAGTTTTTTATCCTCTCCCAGTACCCTAGGTTTTACCTGTCTTTGAGTCCTTCTAGAGTAAGTCTTTTGTGCAAAAGGTAAAGAGTGCTTACCTCCACCTAGGATTCATGAAGACCCTACATCTTCTTGATCTCTAGTTGGAGGAGCTTCCACAGGTTCATCTGGGGTCTTAACGCAAGATTCTCTCTTTCTCTTCTTTGAAGTAGTTGGTTGACTGGCACTAGATGAAGTTTCTTGTTCAGGATTATCATCTTATCATGTGATTTTGGATCAGAAGGATGCACTTTCTTCTCAAAACCCAAGGAGAAGTAATAAATACTTTATATGTTAGATATCTCCAGGAGGGATTGGTTATCTATGTATTTCTTATTGCTTCCTTGGGTTTAGCTTGTTGGCTTTCACTTATTAATTGTTGTGTTTAACTTGTTTAAATTTTTTTTGTGCAAATTTCCGAAAGGATCTAAGTATGTTCATCCAAGGTTACCGGTCAAGAGGTCTATGTAACACCCCCCTTTATAAACCTATGATTATGTGTAATTAATCATGATTTATGGTTTCCATGCAATGGCATAAAAACATTGTAAATGTATTATTGTTTAATTATAAGTGCCGACAAATGACTATGGGGTTGAATTATTAAATTACTATCCATGATAACACTAGAGGAAAGAGTGAGGAAGCCTATTTGAGGGGGTTCATTATACCATGAAAATACAACCCAAGCCTCTTTGTTGAGATATATTATTTGGAAATGTTCATATTTTTTTACTTATCCCCAATTTCAAGGAAAATCAGTTAATGAGGGAGGATTGGTGGTGGAAAAACCAAACACCTCAATGAATGGAAGCATGGAGGGTTGCATGAGGTGATAGAAAACTATCATCTAGAAGAGATCAAGAAATATCACCTCGAGTCCCCCATGATTGACCCATGAATTTCCTTATAACAAAAGAAACAAAAGGACCAGTCACGAACCACCCCAAATCATGTGTTCAATAAAATCACACAAGGACAGACATAAAGATCTAGAGAGGTTAGGGATCTATCCAAGAGAGATAACTTGAGGGAGTTTGAATGGGAAGATGAAAGGATTTATTGTGTAAAACAAAGTAACAAAAAATAACTTGATCTTTGAATCTTGGGTCGAAGAGCCAAAAAACCTGACCTGATCTAAGAGGGTTGCGAGCTTGATGCTGGGAAGGCATCTGATAAACCTTGATGAGGCCTAGGCTAGGTGGGTGTGAATAAATCTCTACCAAGAGTAGGATGATGGAGAGTGTTCTCCATAATTTGTTGAGAATCCAATATCTCATAAGCTTGATGTTGGGAGGGCATATGATAAACCTTGAAGAGTCTTGGGCTAGGTGGGTGAGGAAGACTATACCAATAAGGGTGTGAAGAAGAGTGATTATGATGGAACAAATAAGAACCCATGAATTCATGGCTGGAACACAAGAGGGATGCAAGCTTGTTTCTATTTGGATATAAATCCAGCTGGGAAGGCCTCTGATAAACCCTGTGGAGGTCCTAAGTTTAATAGGAATAAGGGGAGACTTATGTTGTTGCCAGAGAAGTGGAGGAGAGTAACATCCCTGATCTATTTATTGACTTGATGAGTTAACAATGAGAGGATTTCCTGGTGGTATCATGGCCTGGCATGGGGGTGGCCTTTTTCTGAAGTGATTGAGTAAGTAGAGCCTATGGTTGGGTGGAAATGAAAACACCCATATTCAGTTGGCTCACTACATCATGTAAATAGATAAGTATCTCCACATTTTGTGTAATTGAATTGGAATGCATGGTTGGATGTCTGTAATGGTGCTACAAATGTGCATGCATGATTTATGATATTGATGAATGTTTAATTGGTAAATCCTTGCATTTGAATGACTGTAGGATAGTGAGTATGGTGCATGCCCTGCACAATTGAATATGAGAATACTATAATGATTTTAAAGTAAAGAAAATGAACTTGATTTCATGGGTTATGTGTGCACCTGGAAATATCCATCGTTGTAATGAGTTTCATGTGAAAGTAAACTAGTCATAAGTAAATAAATGAATATAAAATACTGAGTATGAGTAATGAGACTCAGTAGCAATTGATTTCCGAGTTGGAGTAGAACTCATTTGTCCCAAGATGGGTCTTCAAGCTATTGAAATTTCATTAGAGATTATCGTTAGTCTATAATCGTTGGATCAATTGCAGGCTGAAATCCAACCATAGATCATATCAGAGGAATGGGAAATCGATAAGACAAGGTTCCAGGCCCCCATACCTTTATTATACATATACAATCATTAACAAGGATTTTTTGTCACATGTGATGAGGGTGCCACATAGGCAGAGAGGGTGGCCAAGGTTTCTATGTTGTGGAGGTTGATTTGTAAAAGGGTCAAGAATGGTCCCTATCAAGATCAAGCCTTTGAACAAGTGCCTTAAACCACGACCGTCAGATCAATAGTCCAAGAAATCTCGGTCGTCAAGCTAATAGGTAAGCTTAGGAGGGGTTTATCATCCTGAGGCACTAGAGCACTAGACCTTGGGATAATTCCAGTATAAACCCCTTTTTAAGTCCCAATATCTGATATCTAGGGACCATGGTTCCATCCCC
>JASDQU010298132.1:0-14032 GCA_032191745.1 Picea mariana
GGGGAATCTCACTTGGCGAGAATTGAGAATTGAGAACAAATAACCCAAATCTTTGAAGGCCGAAATGAATCTAGACCATTGATCTATAACTGACCACAATAGTTGGATCAATGATTCATGAGATCCTGAATAGCCAAAATCCCAACAATCGTTGGGTCATGTTAAGATTTTAGCATCAAAATTGGATTGTTAGATGAAGTTAAATTGCTTGAGGTTTATTCGAGGAATCTCACTTAAGGAGAATTGGGAAGTGGGAACGAATAACCCAAAGTCCTGAAGGTCAAAATAAATCCGGACCATTGATCTAAGAGCTGATCATAGTCGTTGGATCAAGGATTCATATGAACCTATGACTAGGAGGAGGACATGTGCCATGTCAGGAGATCCACATCAGCAAGACCATGTTAGCAAGGACACTTGGTGAAATCATATGGTGATAAGGGTCAAGGTCCAGTTGGAATTTTAGGTACACATAAGTCACAAATCTAAGTGACATGTGGCAGCCAATCGGCCAGTTCCAATTCATCAAGTTACGTCGCTCAAGGAGTTTGTCCTTTGACGGAAACAAACAGCTACCCGAAGCGTCGAAAGTTGAATTCAATGCTAACCGTTGATATAATATCCTTCAAAATATCACATGATCGTTAGATCAAAAAATGACTTAAGAAATCCCATGTTGACCATTTCAGCACTGACCAACTCCAGTGGAAATTGGAACAACAATTACCTGGACCTCCGAACCCCCGAAGTCCCGAATTAAATAGTGGTCATCCATATCAATCTTTGATTAAGTCATAGTTGTTGGATTAAGCGGTGGAAGGATAGGTAAGGATTGAATCTAAACCATTTATTTGGTTCCAAGATTCATATTAGCAATTGGATCAATCCTTTTGAGAGGCAACCACTTCAGGAAGTTGAAACTATGGAAATTTGGATGAGAGAGAAATTTCTGAAGTCGAAGTACCAGAGGACTAGGTTCAAGCCCCCGGTCATGGGTTATGAACACATAATCCATGAGGCGCTGGGAACATTTCTTAAATTAATAATCCCATGGATTTGTGCATATGGTCACATGTAAATGGTTTTAAGGAAGCGCATCTACATAACTTGATTTCTGAAACATTCACAGAGATAAAGGAAATCAATCCATACCTATGATTGATTTACGAAAATAGGTCAGATGGTTGTTAAAATAATATGAAGTTTAGAACTCATCGTGGCCTTTTTGGTGATAGGAATTACGCCAGGTTTAAAGTTGAAGACTCTGAATGATGGTCAATGGTGGTCCCAAAGATTTTGTAAATGGACAAGTTAGTTGTAACTTGTGGCACAAGTCGACCCTAAAACTAAACTAGAGTTGAGCATGAATGAGTATAAATACAACTATGCTTGGTTCATTTGATAGGAGTGAGGAAGTGGGTGAATGAGTAGATTTTCACTTGAGATCGGTGATTTCTGGTATGGTGATCCTTTGGCACAACTAGGTGTGAATTTCAGAGAGAAGATGAAGTGAAGAAAGTGTGAATTTCAGAAAAGGAGATGAAGTCTGGTGATGAAATTTTTTTGTAGATCTTTGATCATGAGCTGAAGCAGATTCAATAAATGAATGATTGGTATTTGGTTTGGTTGTACTACTTGATGAAATCTAGTTGGATAGATTCCATTCTATCAGCAAGCTAAGTCTTGCTTGAGAGTTGGTGCTCTCCTAGGAGTTGGTTCTCGTTACTTCAGTTGGTGTTGATAAAAACAGTTGGTGCTGGGAAAACCCTCATGATTGTAGTCACATATGTAAAATAGTACAAAATATTATACAGACATATGGTATCTCTTGTGTTCATTGTGCTTATGAATTGATTGCTCTTAATGTGTAAAATTGTGTTTTGAAATAGTTTCTAACTTGAAAGAAGAAAAGTTGTAAAATTCCACACACTAATTCACCCCCCCTCTTAGTGTGGCTGGTGTGACCAACAATTTGTTATTATGATGAATATTCAAAATGATCAAGTCCACACACTTGATATATGTTGAGTAAGAAGTCCACATACAATGTATGCTCTTAATATTTTGTTTGAATGATTTTTACAATGCCACTTAGGCTAACAAACCTTAGATCAATCTCTAAGTGAGATATTTGTGATTAGGATTAGCACAAGTATCTGCTTGCATAATGTTGGAATGATGTAAGTTGAGAAGACATAAAGGGGAACCTAGGTGGTCTAGAAGTTCTAGTAGTTGAAGGTGTTAACAAGAGACAATTGATCTTAATATTTGAGTATGTTTGTGTGTGCTCCAAATTATTGATATATTATTCATATAGATGATTTGTTGTTTCTTATTAGGAATTATCTCTCCTGTCATTTCCTGTAATGATCTTGTTCCATTTCATACCATGAATGTATATACACAATGGATATCTCCTAAGTTCATGTTATGATAACTATACTTAGATTATGAAGGTTGAGAATGTTATTGCTGATATGATCTAAAAATTTCAATGTTTTCCTTAGTTGAGTATGCTTAAATGTTTGAAGCCAATTATATCTTGTATTTTTTATATCCATGGGAATGCTACACTATATTCATTTTGTCTAGGGAATTACATATGGATTTCATCAATACATTGGCATTACTTATGGAATTAATCAATATATTGTGCACTCACAGATTTGGAAGAGAGTGACTTATGGTATTTTTTTAAGGATATTAGGTAACTCCCCAATTTGCAATATTTTGCATGGAAGGACATTTGGGAGAACCGTTTTGTCAATATTGTGATTTTTTCATTTTTTCCATTGTAAAGGTTGGTTGACTTAGATAGTGACAAATTGATCATAGGTGGGTAATGTGAGTAAGTATTTCTTCATTTATGATTTTGGTTCTCTTCCAACTGGGAGGAATACCACTCCTCAAATCCAGTCCATAGGGATAGACAATCATGGATGATAAGTAAAGTTAGTTTTTGTAACTTTTTCTTTGTATGCTTACTATGATTTCATGATAGAACATACTGGAATTGTTCAGAATGAGGAAAATTTATTGGTTTGTGTACTTTTTTGTTACTTATAAATTGCATGAACCATACCTTGTTGGATTATAATTACACAATTTGATGGTGTGAGTTGTTGAGAGTTTTGGGTAGGAGATGCATTAGAGGTTTCTTATGAATTGTTACCCTAATGGCCAAGGATGGCATACAAACATGTCTTATGTGTTGAGTTAGGGACATGTATGTTTAAGACATGTTCCTAATGGAAATTGAACCATTCTAACCTTATGACTTCTTGTGATATATCTAATGATAGTTAATTACCCTGCATGTGATATATGTTGAAAGGATTATCATATTCTTGATGTTATGTTATATGTAGTTCCAACTATTATGATGATGCAATGTTATATTTTTATATATTGATACAAATATGCAAAGGTTATATTTCTTTTGATAATCTCTTTTGATGTGATGACGTCAGGTAATTCAGTGGAAATTTTTGTGCGAAGATGTTTCATGATGACATGCGCGAACATGTGGTGATGAAAATGAAGTTGTATTCTCATGATGACATGCAAGAGCTAGCAGGTGGAATATTTCTTTGAGATGTTGATACTATGAGTAATGCATTGATTGCATGTTATGAGGTGGTGACTATAAGTTTATCCACTAGCGGGCCTAAAGAGTCGATTTATTTGATGATTTTTGGGACAAGATTTTGGGACCTATTTTGGGAACTGCCCAGCATGCGCAAAAGAAGAAAAGATGGTTGGTGCAATTTCGAGACCAGCGCGAGAAAAAGGAGGAAGATCGTTGGAAGTCATTAGGCATTTTGGATCCATTGATAAGGGCTAAGCCCTATTGTAATTATATAAATATGTAATGGTTTTGGGATAGAGAGTAATCAGAGAGTGAGAAAATATGAGATAACAAATAAGTAAGTAGTGAATGTATGTGATGCAATGTATGCGAGGATGAAAGAGTGAAGAAAAACATAGATAGATAGAGAGCTACGAGAATGGCAAGGGCATAATGTATGATAACAATGCACATATTTTGTAATGGGTGATTATGAATAATATATAAGAAGTCGACTATTGTGGATGTATCCCATCTTTAGTGAACCACATTAAATATGTTGTCTCTATGTCATGATGTGTTCGTTGTTTTTTTTATTGAGTGAATATGATGTATTCCTGTTATTTTGAATATGTTACATGTTCTTATGTTTTTTCTCACATGATATAAGGTTTAATGAACTAATGTTAAGTATAATGGTTATGAGAAATACCTCCCATCCCTTCATCACTGCGGAAACCTAGTTCCTGTAGTTCCCATAGGTACCTCGGGTGATACTTCACCTGCTTGAGGGTGATGTCGAAAGGGACGGTATATGAGGGTTTTAATGATGAATTCATGTTGACCCCTGGGTATTCCCACTGTGCGCCAAAAAATGCTTATGTTGTCAGGACCGTGATCTATGAATGAGGGGAATGTGGAGGTTGACTAAGGAAGAGATAGGATAGTGGCTAGAGAAAAATGAGCATGAGTTTTCCATGGATCATAATAAGAACTCGTGGATCAAGTCAGAGCAATGGCTACAAAGGTATGTATTTACAAAGTTACATTATATTTTCTTTAATGATTTCCCAATAGTCTTGGCTAAGTGGTTACATAGGTTAGTTGAACATAATGGAACATTTTTCACTATTGTCCCAGGGAATTAGACCCCTGAGTTGTTTCAACAAGTTAATACCATAAGTAATCGAATCTCACACGTAGTTTATTTCTGCATGTATAGTGTATTAGGGGGTTATAATAATGAGTTTGCTATAGATTGTACCTAGTCATATAGTGTTGCTGAAAGATATTTCTCTAAAGGTCCATGTGAAATATATTTTAAATCACTTTCTACTTGCATCAACATGTTATTTTTTGATAAGGGGGTTATGAAGTTGGAATTCGATCACCTTAGTAGATAGATTCCTTCACGTGCATAGGGGGACTGAGGGCTGACCAGGGGATGGTATGAGTGTATGGAGAAGAGGGATGCAAGAAATAACAATTAAGGAATGGATGGAATGAGAATGTCGAGAGAAGAAGAATGTTTGAAGGAAGAAGACATTGGAGTGTTGCGCAGTGGAAAAATATTTTAGTACAATAGGAAAAGGAATGTGGTTGATAGAGAAGAGAAACACAGTGAGGTTTAGGAAAGAGACACTGACATAGTGATCCAGATAGAAAAAATACCACACACAGAGGAAAAATAAAAGGATCGTCATCTCATTCCAACAGAAGGAGATACATTACATCCCATTATCCCCACTTAGAACAGAATTTGCATTGAACCCATGAAACCATGTGCATCTCTGAGGTCTGAAACTTTGTCGCCAAAATTTGTAGTTAGTGGAGAAATAAAGGATAGAAGTAAAGGTAATAAAAGTAGTAAAAGTAGTGGAAATAGTACGCCAACACAAAATCAATTAGTGACACCAAGAAAGAATACTACGTAGTACATCATGGTGGGGGTAGACCCCACTTTGAGAATGCCTACCTTTCATGGAGAATGAACTAAATATATGGAACAACACTTATTTTTTTATGAAGTAATATGGACTGTGAAGAACATCAAGGATAACGATGTGAAAATTGTGCAATTAGTGACAACATTCAGAGATTGCATGTTACTCTGGTATATGAAGTATCGATCCACTATGCCTGCGGAACAAGCTAGAACATTGGTAGATATAAGGTGAGCCTTGTTAACAGAATTCCAAAAACCAAATTCTGAGTGATAGTGTATTACGAAACTAAAAAACATCAAGTAGCTACAAAATGAATCAGTATAGGATTTTGACTAGAGATTCAAGATATTGATGGATCGATTAACTTTCTAGATTCCATATGTGTAGCATAGGGAATGGTTCATTGTGGGATTGTTACCACATATACGATGCCCATTAACACAACAAAATATTATGTCACAGTCAGAAGCACTAGAGATCACCGTGAATTTGGAAGCATCCCTTGTAGGAGAAAATGATGCAGGGATGGCTCATTTTCAGTCCTAGTTAGTGGCATTGACAATTCAGTTGCAGGAGCTTGCTAAAGGGAAGGAAAAGCATGAATAAGTATGGTGTGTTACATGCAGAAAGGAGGGGAATAACAAGAATGAGTTTCCAACCTTTAAATATTATTTGGCTATAGGAGCCCCTAATTCCTTGGCCTCGAGAGGAGGGGTATGGTGTGATATATGTAGAACGATGGGTCATTATCCAACCACTTGTCCTTTGATGCAGAAGTATCAGATAACTACTAAAATTTTATTTTGTAATTTCTGTAAGTCCATGGGACATGACGAAAAATAATTCCATGCATTTGATCTAATGAGAGAATGCACCACATATTTTCACCTTAGGAGGATGGGTATGGTGTGACATATGTAGAATGATGGGTGATTATCCAACCACTTGTCCTTTGATGTAGAAGTATCAAAGAACTACCAAAAGTTTATTTTGTAATTTTTGTAAGTCCATGGGACATGACGAAAAACAATTTCATGCACTCTATCTAATGAGAGAACACACCACATATGCATATTTATTTCAAGTGGAAGAAGGATCTAAAGGAGGAGTACCACAATATAATAATCCAAGGGGATACAATCAAGTAAGAAGAGGAGGATTTAGAGGTCGACGAAGAGGAGGATTCGCTAGAGGAAGAGGACCAATTATATGTTATAACTAAAACCATCTTGGGAATTTGGTGCAATACTGTCTAAATCCTTGCATAATGTGCACATACTATAGACTGTCCGCAATTGATCGTGAAGTGGTAGGAAAAGAGGAACTAGAATGTGTAGATGAGAGAAATGGAAGAGAGCGACGATCGACCAAGGGATGTTACACGTAGAGGAGAAAGAATATGAGTTGATGCGACAGAATAAGGAATTTGGATTGACCAGTGGTGGACTACCCCTAGGATGAACCCCAAATTGTAAATGAAAATGTACTTAAGATGGTGAGTTGTTTATATCATTTTGCATTCACCTTCCATGGTATAGTGAAAAAATGTACTGCACACTAAAATGATGAAGTGTGCACATTCCAGGATACTGCGCATAAAAAAATTAAGTGAATGCGATTTTGAGATGAGAGAGCCTTTGTATATGTTGTGTTTTATAGGTTGGTGAGCTAGTTATTATAAGCTAGGAGGATTATGTGTTGAATCAGGCTAGAGAGCCTAGATGCTAAAGGTCAGTGAGCCTATTTTTATATATGTAAATACTCATATCATTAATATAATATGTCATTGCGTGTAGACCAACCACGGTGAAAGAGTATAGGGGACTAAAATCCACTAGTTAGGGAAAGGGGGTGGGGGGATAAAATTTAAGGATAAAGGGCTAATCTAGGGAGCTTAAGCCAAAAATGAATATTGTATTAATATTCATTAAAGTATAAATTTTGGATAATTATTTTATCCTAAGTTCCAAGGATGGGAACAAGTGGACCAAAGTAGCTCTCAACATGACAAGTGTCAAGTTGGGAACATGCATACATATAGTCTAGACTTAGTTTATTTCCCCATTCATTCATTCATTCCATGATCATTCACTCACTCATTCAAATGTCCTCCGTACCTTCCTATCATTGTACATGTACTTATATCCGTACCCATAACTGTATCTGTACCTGGTTAGCTTGGGAGCTAGACTTAAGAGGCAGGTTTTCAGGCCCATGGGATACTAAAGAGGTGAGTTTTCAGGCCCATGAGCAATTCTCTCGAGCTAAGAGAATTGTTGGGAATTGAATTCCCAAAGGTGCCAAACTGCAACTATAGGGCTTTGATACTTCGACAGCCGAAGGACTATTGAGAAGAGAAGGGACACACTTCCTCAGGTGGGATAGACATGTGGGGAATGAGGGAATTTAGGCTATTAGTTTGAGTTGGCACATGTGAGGGAGTTTTTTCCTATTGTCTCAAATACATCATCCTGATTAGAAATCCATTTACTCGGGTGGATTTTAGTCCCAGCTTGGGGGTGCCCCACTGCTGAGAGTGATGAGCAATGTTGTCTAAGGATGGGAGGTTCATAGAAGGTCTTAACACAATTGGTGATATTTTTACCAAGATAAGTGTCAAGTGTGTGTTAAATTACATGCTGCATTATTATTTATGCGTTTATTTTTATGGGTTTTTCCTGTGTATGCTACATGTATATTTTTATTATTATTCTATATGATTTTGTGCATTTATAGAATGTATTTGTCTATTTTAAGTTTTATATATAAAGTTTTGCAAGAGTTTCTATGTGTATATATTTTAATTTTCATACAGTTCGAAATTTTTTACGTCGCGTAGCCGAGTTGGATGTTGGGGATGTTACAATATGGTATCAGAGCTAGTTTTCAACACTAAGCCTGGATGGGTCGAGAAGGTTGAATTGAAGAGAAATTTCACTGATAATTAATTTTGAAGTGTCCAAATTTCAAGCTATAGAGCGTCCATGGTAAGAAGCATTTGCGTGGAATTGGGAAAAGGCCCCAATTTTTGTTGTTAAATTCATGGGAAAATTGAGAAATTTGGCCAAGTAGTGAGATATTCTTAATTTAGTATCTGTTTTAGAAAATTCAGACCTAGAATTGGTCGAATTTGAAGTTACATGGAAGCCATGACAAATGGAGCGATATTAATTGATTAAAATTCTCAATTCATGAATTAAGTTTGGGAAACATTTGTTTCAGGAATGTCAACCAGCAGTGATTTGTTGTTGCAGAGGTTGAATTGGTTTTATCGGGGTGAAATTGAACAAATTTCATAGTTGCAGAATTTTTATGGTGAAAATTGGGAAAAACATTTGGCAAAAGCCCAATTTCTATGGTGAAATTTACGAGGAATTGATGTGCATAAAAAAAGGGATGTGTGTAGGTGTGCGCACTAAAAATGCATGATGCGTTGTGAAAAGATTGTGATGTGTGGAAATATTGGGCTGTGGGTGTGCGCACTTAAATTTGGCGTTGCTCGATGCAAATTGGTAATGCACGAAAAATATTGGCGCGCAGGTCTGCGCACTTAAATTTGGCATTGCACGGTGTAGAGTGGCAATGCACGAAAAATATTGGCGTGTGGGTGTGCAGACTTAAATTTGGTGATGCGTGGTGCAGAGTGGTAATGCGTGGAAAATATTCATGCACAAGTGTGCGCACTAAATTTAGCATTGCATGGTGCAGATTGAGTGGTGCATGCGTAATATTGGTGGCAATAGTGTGCACACGTATAATAATGGTGCCTGTGGTGTGCGTAGTATTGACAGAGCGCACAGGAATTTTGTTGGTGTGCATGCAATGTGGGTATATGTAGTTGTGCGACAATTTAATTAAGGGTGCACATGGAGTACTGTGCGGTGGGGGCATACTAAAATTTGGTATGGTGCATCACATAGATTGCAATGCGCGTAGAATATTAGTGCGCGACATAAAAAATGTGTGCAATAGGTATTACTGCATGAACCAAATTTGTGCGTGGTGTATATTGGTGTGTGACACAAAAATTACACACAACAAGTATTAGTGCATGAACCAAAATTGTGTGCGGTGAATATTGGCGCGCAACACAAAAGTAGTGTGCACCGGTTATTGGCGTGACATAGAAGTGACCCACATTGGTTATAGGTGCGTGGAGCATTCTCTACCTTATGGTTTTTCTACGCATGCTAAATATGGTCATACATGTTCAAATTTGTGCATGCAAATTCGTTTATATGGTCTACAACAACAAAAAACCAGTGAATTTTTGTGACATGTTATACTGTTTGAAGGTCATCTTTTTGTAGTGCGTTTTCGAGGCACTAAAAAACGTTTTTAGCTACTCAAAAACTCCGAGAATATAGTATACCTTACCAAGGTACACTTTGTCTATATAGATCAAATTAATAAGCCCAGAGGGAGGTTTCCAATGGTGTAAATCGTTCTTCAAACGAAGCTTTTATGAGGAAGTTACAAGACAAACAATGGAGGGTAAATTTTAAGACCCAACTAACTTTGAAGGGCCATAACTTTATGCTCTGGAATCATATTGAGGCGCAGGAGTAGTCTATGGAAATATATTCAACCATATAAGGAAATCCTAGAGATGAATTAAAATTCTGGGCATGTTAAAAATATGTAAGATGGAAAAGAAAGTACCTGTAGCATTCCAGACCAAAAGCATGAATTGGCCTAGAACTTCAACAGGTTGTAACTAGCAGCCCAGAACCCAGAAAGAGGTGAAATTTGGAAAGAATGTCCAAAATATGTATATGAAGAAATAAAATTGATCTCTTACCAAACAATCCAATGGAGTGGGTACAAAAATTCATAATTACAATGCAAATTTACACCAAGTTGAAGTGTGAACAGAAAACTTAATGGAAAATTTTCAAATGACCATAACTTTATGCTCAAGACTCAGAATTGAGCAAGGGAGAAGTCATTAGAAAGGTATTGTATAGAGGAGTATAATTATCCACCCATAAAATTGATTTAGGTAGTTAATTTCCACAAGAGATCAAATAAGGAATTATGATGCATTATTGGAACAAAATTGTACATAATTTCATAAATTTGTTAAATTATTTATCCTAACAAATTTTATTGGCTGCACATTTTTGCCTAGTTAAAAACTTTTAGTTATTAATAGGTGAGAAGGTTGAAATTTAGTTAAATATAAGCAGAGGTACTCAGGGAAAGAGTTATATGAAAAAATCTTTCATAATATGATCAAAAGCCAAGACTAAAAAATGTTAAGGTATGAATCTGGGTGCATCCATAAAGTCTTTGGAAATCACTACAAGAAGTCTATTCATGTTAGTCAATTATTCAATGGAATCTGGGTAAAGGAATAGATCATGTAGTGAATGAATTAGTAAAATTACATTCACTCCCAAAGAAACCAATATACAAATTAAGAAATACATTGGACTCAGATCTATTATAAAAGGAATTGACTATCGAAATGATAGTAATCAGATAAAGAAACAGGCTTAATGCATATATGGATAAATAGTGCATCATATCCAGGGATTAGCTATGAAATTATAGAGTAATGCTTCCCTTATGGTTATCAGAATGTGTAGTGGAAGCATGGAATGAAGGGAATCACTTCAAGGGTAAAGAAATGAATTTTCACATAAGTAAGAAGTGTCGGTTGAGACATAGGTGCATCAATATTGCATGATGGAAGAGTATTATGCAAGTCAGGTTGAAATCAGATTGGTCATGACAAGACAAAGTAATAGTCATCAAGCAAATATAAGCGTTAATATGATCAGAAAAGGAAGGGATAAACCAAGTACCTCAAGAAGGAATTTGGTGTTAACTATCCAAGGTTACTCAAAAAACATGACTGGAAATTTAATTGGGTCATGTAGGAGTTGGATCAGAGGAATCCAAATAATAGTGGAATGCTGAAAATTAATATCATCGTAATATGTAGATGCAAGTCCATGAACATCCTAGGATAATGGAAGAAGAAATCATGAGGTATATGTCAAGCTAATGGGAATGCAGGACAACACTCCAAGAGGGAAAGCAATAATAGTAGAGGATTGTTGATGCATTCCAAAGGTATTGAAGATATTTCCAAAATAGCATGGAGATGTCAAATCCAAAAAGACTTGAAAGTGAAATGAATCTCTGTAGAGAGTTAGTAAGGAACCATGAAGAAGGAAATGGTTCTATGCATAGTTTTGAATGAAAAATATGGTGCCTGAGAAGAATCCATCTCAAGTGACATAGAGCCATGAGTGACATTTCCAAGGGGTGGAAGTATCACTTGAAATTATTATGGTAAATTAAAAGCAGTATTAAGTACTTTTAATTAATTATATGTAGCTAGAGAAGGAGGCATATGTGCATCCTTACAATATGCTAGAGATTGGCTAGGCAAGCCAAGTTTGAGGCTAGTTGGCAAGGAGAAGAGAAAAGTGAAAGAAAAATCAAATACTAAAGTATTCAGTCAAGAAAGAGATGAAATAGTTCAGTCTGAAAAGTAAATGGATGTTGAAGATCCAAAGTCTATAAGACAACATGATTGGAATTATAACTCATCCAAGTATGAGTTGGGATAGATGGATCTAAGAAATAAATAAAATTTGAAGGTTAATATCAGTTTAGTATTTGGATGGAAAAGAAAATGAAACCAAGAGTGATTTGGATAGAAAGTGCTCAATTCAAAAATAATCATGCACAATGGTTACAATGAAGAGCACATGAAGATTCAAGAATCTAGAAGAATTGAAGACTTCTGGGATAAATAAGGAAAAGTGATACAGGGAGAAATAAGGTGCAACAATTACTATAGCAACAAGTATGTTATGGCTTGTTGGGAAAACCATAAAGTGAGAATACTTGCATGTTTGCAAGTGTTGTTGATAATTTTTCTGCATATGGAAGGAAGCAACAAAAAGTTGGAATGTTGATTATAGGACTGATAAAGAGGCATGAGAGCTTCTACTATCATCAACTAATCAGATATCATTAAATTCCTTTAACGGAAGCTATGCAAGTAAGTATTTCTCTTTTGAAATAATGTGGCATAATTTCCAAAGGGAAATTCAAGTAAGAATTTCCCCAAATTGAATTTTTATAATACGCAATATGGTATGGTTTAAGTGCATTAACTAGAATAAGTTACCACTAGGTGTGGTAAAGGCTAGAGGCATGTTATAGTTATAAAATATTTTTAGCTTTTGAATGCACACACGGACATGGTAGCATGTCATGTTAATTTGGTTATGAGGTAATAAGCAAAGAAATAAAAGATGAGAACTTGATATAGGAATGATGCTAGGAAAGATGGTCATGTATAAGACCAAGACATGGTTGGATATGGAAAGGTATGGATATATAAAGGTTATGTACCACACAAATACCCAATGAGATTCCTAAATTTAGATAAAACTTGGATTGCAACTTTTTTTCTAACACTAATGAACACCACATAATTGTATTCTTGGTGTATTGTTTGGGTCAAAAAGGAAGACATCCAAGCAATTGAGAAGACAATGGGAAGTGTGTGGAGAATGTGTCAAGACATTGGTCAGATTTCCAATTTATGAATGGTGAGATACATGACTTAGATAAAGATCATTCTAAAAATCAATGAAAAGGTGCATTGAATAAATAGGCATTGATAGTTGCACTCATGTCTAGTAAGTGGCAGAGTTGCACTCATACATGAAAGAATTGTATACTTAAGTGCAATTGTTGAATGCATTTTGTGAGTGCATGTATATATGTTTTTGAATGGAAATTATTACACTAACGACATAAATGTTGCTAACTCATGGAGATGAGAACATTTTAGGAAATGTTAGACATTGCAATAAAAAAGTTGGAAGCCAGGTAGTCACAAGAATAATGACTATAAAAAACTTTATGTTTAGAAAATTGAAATAATAAACTTACTGATATTAATTATGAATAGGCGTATGCATAGAATGATAATTCATTCTATCTAATAAATTGTTTTGTAGTTGTGATTGAATTGATATGTGTAGACAATTCTAAGATAGTGTTATAAGTTTTTTGTAAATTTTACAAGGAAAGTATGATGTACAGGAAACACTGACAAATTGTTGGTTAAATGAAAGATAGAAACATCACAGAAAAAAAAATGGTATTCAAGATGGTGCTTGTTGAAATCTAGAAGGAAGACTACATGCTATTTATTGCAACAACGATAAAAAAGTTATGAAACAAAATTTCATATTTTGGGAAAATTTGAATTCCTTATGAAATTAATTTAATTTCTAAAATGGAATTTTTATAATGTTCTCTCATGATAACTGCATGCATGTGATGCAGATGAGATAATCTTGATTAAAGTTGGAATGCTAGGAAAGAAAAACTATTGTTCAAGACACTAAAGCCCTATAATTGTAGAACCTCGGTGGGGTTCTGGTAATTGGTTAGCGCTCTCATTGTGTGTGAAAGCCTTGGCAAGATGGATCATTGAAGGACTATGTAGCAGTGAAGGGATGATTGAGCTTGGAAGGGTGAG
>JASDQU010298137.1:0-14032 GCA_032191745.1 Picea mariana
TGGAGGTTTTATCCCTCCCTTTACATTTGGAAGATGTAGCTACCTTTGGAAGTCATTACTTCCATTGAACAAAAACTATTGATTATTTCTCATATATTGTGCATGGTGTATTGTGGTGTATTGGTGTAACTCTTATAATATTGTTCATTTCTCATTGGATATAATTGAATGGTTTAAGTATAAGTTGAAAAAGGTTTTAAATTGTACTTGATAATGATTCAACCCCCCTCTCAGTATCAACAGAATATGTGTCCTCAGTTTGGGAACTTTGATCTTAGTATTTGACTAACCATCGTTCCAAAGGTTGTGTCGCTTCAAGAATCTAATCAATTTCTTCTCTTGATATTATATGTGGCAGGGGGGTCAATTTTTGGAGGTCCTTGATTTGTATAATCATATTATTGACCTCATTTTTTTCAAGCTCGACAATAAATGCATCTCGTAGGTTCCCCAAGTCATCTATTTTGTACCATAATCTTGTTGATCGTTCGTCAATATTTATCCTTTGTTGGAGAAATTCTCTTATTCTTGGAATCATTTTTCAGTGTGGGAGATGTATGTAAAGTTGTTCCATAATATCCATAGTCCATACTTTACAGGTCGTCAACCAATTGATGGAAGTTCAATTGTGTGTCGTTGTATCTGTCCGGTGTCACCAAGGATGTAGCTATTGCTAGCTCTGGTCAATATCTGTCTGAATCAGATAGCTCATGTGCTCTGACTGGATGTCTCTCCCCTCACATATTTCTACTCAAATTTTTACTGTTACACTATTTATGAAGCTCTTTTCTTTTATGTTGCATTTTATCTCGATCTATTTTCTAGATATCTGTGGATTGCTTATGGGCTTGCTTTCCTCTCAACAACATTTAATCTTGGGAAATGCTACTTCTTGTCTTTAAGACATCTAAAAATCTCAACTAACCCCCCATTTCTAACTTGAGTTACTCTAAGTCAGGAGCATTGGCCATATTTATTTCTTCAAGAAGTAATCCCAGACTTCTCTTGTATCTTTTCACTTTTCATCAAGAAATGCTTCCCACCTTTTGTCTCTTTCTTGGAAGTTTCTATTTGGTAATGATGTTCCTAATATTGTTTGGTATTCGACGATATCATTGACTCCCTTATCAAAAAGGAATTTATGAATAAGTGTTAGAACCGTGAAAAAAAAATCGTTGTGCAATTCGGTGTAGAATTTCTCTTTTATTTTCTCTAGGGACGTTTGATCTTCAATCACTTGTTATGAAATATAATCTTCAATAATATGTTTGATCCATTCATGCAGGTTCATTCTTCCTCCTTTCATAAACTTTATGCCTAAATCCTCATCAGGTGTCAATCTACACATCACCTGATTTGTTAATGTTCTATTAGGATAACTTCAAGAAATATTTTGTGTGTCTCTGAAAAGAACTGGGACCTTGATTTTTCTAGTGAGAGGTTATTCCTTCTTACTTATTTTTTGATGTAGTTCTCGATTTTGTGATCCCACCACTCACATATGTCTTTTTGAGTTAGCATTTATGTATACTTCTACATGCCCAAGTTCCGTACTACCGACAATGGAACCAATGTTGTAATCTAAGAGAAAGTAGAGACCGTTACCAGTAGAACATTACATAGCCATATACATGCATACACATATACATATAGATATAAAAAAATAAGTAATGCGATCCTAAATAAGAGTCCTTTATTATATAATAGAAAGTACCACACAATTACATATATCCTCTCCCATGAAGCTATCTGATCCTTCATGTGATTATCTATTTATACCTCTAACATGTAGTTGTAATTAATTAACTTCCTGGGTTGGTCGATTAATCAGAGACTCTGACTGACTTCTACCTCTAACTACATTTGTCAACCGACAAGTTCTAGGTCGACCGTCGGGTCCAATCGACAGGGTCGACTAGCCCCTACAATACACACTTATACTGAGAGGGGGGGTGAATCAATATAATATTGGTTTTACTTTTTCCTTTATTGTATTGAACTTATCATTTCATTACATTACCAACCATAACTAATCTATAAAAAATATATGGAGACATACAGTGCAAAGTACACAAAACTTTAACATGGACACCCAAATGGGAGAAAACCAAAAAAATTATCTTTATAAAATCATCTAGGCACCAACCTACTATTAAAATATTTATCGGCACCAACCTGTAGGAGACATAATATCCTTATCTAAGAACCAAATCAGAAACACCAGTATGCATGAACCTACTGTTACAATATTTTTAGGAACCGACATGTTGGAGACACCAATCCGCTCAGTTGAGCTCCATCTAAGCATGATGTAAGTACCAAGTTACTGTAGACACCAATCTTCTTAACTTTTATGTCTAGATTACATTCTTCTTAAACTTTCATCTATCCAGAACCTTTAGTCCAAGTTTCCTCTTGCATAAATCTGTTACAATTTTTCTATCAATGCACTGTCAAAACTCTCCACCTACTGACACTTGGCAAGACCCCAAATATTCCTTTCTTCTCCTCGCACCTCCCTTCCACCCTGAAACAATTACATTATTCTCCCTTTCATTTTTTGGCATCGAGAACCTCAGAGCCTCTACTTCTCTTCCTTATCCTTACTCTCCCTTCCATGCACAAAATTTAATTCAAGTATCGTTATTTATACATCGAGCCTATATGCTCAAGGATTTTTCAACAGACCAACAACAGTTTTTCTCATGGGGTCAGCTCCAACTCCCTTTTAATCTTCCTCAAAACTAGGATGCAAAAATCCTTCGAAAATGGTACCAACTCATCTTATTTGTCACATTTTCTCTCCACGAGTTAATGCAAATACCCTCTGTTGTAACATAAAAATAAATTTCCATAAGAAATTAGATTTCTTTACGACCTAGGATCATGGTTTATTAATATTTTAGTTTGAATAAATTTCCATTTTTACTTTTATTTTTTTAAGTAATGAAATTTCATTAGAAACTTTTTAACTTTATTAGATTAGTTTCATTTTTCTTAAATAAATCGAAGGTTTAGACCAACTACTTTGTAAGTTGTTTTAATTTTATTATATAAACCTTTATTTGTATTAATTGTAATAAAATGTTCTTTCTTGTTAGAAAATATAATCAAGCCTATCCACTTAAAGATCGACGAATCACAGCAGATTCCCCCCCTGTATGCTCAATTTTTAACCAAAGGGGGTGGGGCTGAAAAACTCTACCCAAAGGTTAAGATTTACAATGTGGTATTCATCCATCAATTTCATCCCTTGGGGTATGTGGTTAAATTAACCACATCCACCCCCCCGAAAATTAACACAAGGTATACATGTGTCCAATCATGATGTTAACTGGAGAAAAGGTAAATAATCATTTTATTTATTTTAAAATTAATCTTTCGCCAATCAAACAATGACACATATATATTTTCAATGAAAAAATGGGGTAAAGGTTGAATTATCATTTTATTTTAAAATTATCAAAGGGTTTGAGCATCAAGTTCATTGCTCATGAAAATCTTTCCATCATTATCCTAGTTTGATGGCAGATCCAATCCACGTCCTCCATGGGTAAATATGAATCCTCTTTATTCTTTAATCGTATTTTTAAAATGCAATCTTATAAAAATATAATATCATAGAAGAAGACCTCATCGACCAAGATAAAGACATATTTGACCTTGTCTTGTCTTTTGATTCCTTTGAGCTATACTAACAAGTAAAATAAACCTTTTCCATTATGGTTGAACATTACTACGCATCGAGATCTGAATTCCCAGGTCTCTCAATTCCTGGAATTTGTGTTCTGGTGTGTCAAAAATTATATCCCCTCAAAACAAACTGTAATTTCCACTTCTGGGTTTTTTCTTATTGAGATAACCCCTCAATTTTATGAAATGGAGGGATGATTTTAGGAGATAAATTTCTCTCATGGACTAATTTTCCAAGGTTTTCCCAAAAAACGATTCTCTATTCTAAAATTGATTCTCCCAAATTCTATAGGAAAAAATTATTTTACTTTAGAAATTGCCAAAATTTTATACAAACTATATAAAATCCTTAGAAATTTGAATATTTTTACAAAAATATCACTAAACATTTTATAGTTGGCATATGAAGGATTAGTAAGATTCGGCAAGTTTGTACGTTTTAAAATAAATTTCCATCCTTAAAATCATCCCTGTTGAAATGTTGAGATGGCCATTGAATCCAAAAAGGGAGCCATTAAATGAGCTTATAGTAGCCATGTGTTTTATAGAACTTAAACCTGAGGAGAGGGTTACCCAAATACAGTCATATCTATGAAAAATGCTCAATGTCCATGATGATAATATTTTCATCCAAACTAAATTATTTCCTAAGAACTCTCGAAAGATTATTTCCATGATTTCTATGATTTTGGTGAAAAATGATGATTTTATTGTAGATAAGTTTTGGTTAGGAATCATGACTGCTATATGTCCAATTATGACCAAGCCCATTACCAAATTTAATTTTCTCTAACTTCTAGTAGACCAAATTCATTATCATCTCTCTGAATTCAAATCCCTTCGAAGCTTTAGATATTAGTCATATTTGGTTCACCTCTTCTTGTTTACACAAGATCACCATTGTTTGCATCTAGGGTTCAATATTGAGGATGACCATGGTAACCCTAATTCAATCATTAACTGGACTCCTATCATTAAGAAGAAACCCCTAAATGTTGGATTTCCTCACTATATTAACTAGTTTATGTCTAAAGTCTAACAAATCATATTTGATAAGACTCCCCCTAGAATATTTATTGAGTGTAAACAACTCTTATAGTTGATTCCAAACACAAGAGTAGGAGATTGGTATATTTTTTAGCATTACACTAAAATAAGGGTTTATGGTTTCCAACTATGTCCTTTCATGTTGCCTATTTTCTCAACTCTAAGGATTTTTTCTCTTGAATATATTAGGAAAAGGTTAAACATAGATGAAGTTCATTTTTTGACAAAGAAACATAAGGTGAATTTCAAATTGAAAAAGGAGGTAGGTCCTTTTATTTTTAATACTAGATAAGCATTGCAGATTACAACAAATCTTCTTTTAACTATGATATTTCAACAAGGGGAACCATGGAATTATGACCGTCATGGTGTAATACCTTCAAAAAATACCTCACATAGGAAATATCATTATCAACACCAACCAAAAAGTGAACTAGAGTTTTTGGAAAATTGAAACAGTTGGAAAGAGGTACAAAAACTTCTACAAATCCATGGTAAGTCATAAGACCAACATGTGAAGTCTCTAGTCATGCGAACACCACAATAGTTTGACAAGACATATAAAAGGAAGATTACATAGTCGAATTCAAAGGATTCAGAGATAGAAGAAGGTGGATCAGTTAAAAGGAAGAAATTGTATACAGCAGATGAAGAAGAAGATCAAGATTTATAGAGATAAATAGCACTAGTAGGAAGAGGTCCTCTGATGACAGTAGAAGTATCAGCTTTAGAAAAATCCAAAAGTATAGGAGAACAAGGTGAAGAATAATCATTTACTACAAATCAACCCATTGATTATGAAAACAAATTTATGGAAATAATACAAGCAGGTAAAAAGATTAAGAAGAATATTACTCCTCGGATTTTTGAATATGATGCATCTCAAGCCAGAATGATATCAACTATGGATTATGAAAAAGGGGAAATAAACATAGTTGTTATAGAATAAAAAGAGAAAAAGAAAGTGACAAATGTTTCCATTGATATGAATGTAGTACACCCACTGGAAAAAAATTATTTCCATAGACAAACTGGAGAAATGATAAATATATATTCTCTAATAGCAAACCTTGGAATTAAAAATATTCAGGCCTTGAATGAAAAAACTAGGACTCAGCTAAAAAATGAAAACTTGGGTAATAGATCAAGGTAGAAAAGGATAGAGGAATTAGAACAACAGATAATACAACTGGGGTCCAATCCAAGAGATGAAGCTTCTATATAGGCATCAATAAGTACAAAAGACAAGGAAATTCAAGTGTTGAAGAAAAATCTCAATATCCCAGAAATTGAACATGTACAAACTCCTGAGATACAAGTTATTCAAGAAGAAAAAAAGAAACTTTTGAGAAAAATGGTACAGATGGGAGAACAAACCAAATTATATGAAATTAAAATCAAAACATTAAAGGAAGGGTCATCTTCTTCATAAGCAACCAAATCAGCGGATCCAACAAATGGATTGTCAAAAGAATTAGCATATCTAAATCTAAAGGGTGTGGAAATAGAAAAATTGAAGAAAACAAACTCATATGAAAAAACAGAAATAAAGGATAAAGATAAAACTGTTACATAATATCAAAATTTGAAAACAAAAATACGAAAGGAAATAGATCAATTGAGTGAAAACTTGTTTCGTAAGACATATTTGATAGGGGCTAGAAATGTCATTTGGGATGAAAACATAAATGAAGTCACTAAGCTCTTGTATTTCTTCAAAATTATTGATTATAAAATTCAATTAATAGATGATATTGATGAGGTTTTGAAGAAAGTATTTGTTGAATTGGGATCAATACCTTTGGTTTCTACCTAATTCATTAGGTTCCTAAATTCAAATTCCAATGAGTTACTCAAAATCAAAGGAATTCAAGATAGGAAAAAAATGGTCATGGAAGCTGAAATATTTTTTACTAAAATAAATTTGTTGCAGACAGCTAAAGATAAATTCATCAATATGAAGAGAGATGTTGATTTATTCACCAAGAGATTTGAGAAATTGATAAAGATGAGATTTCCTTCAGCTTGGATTGACAAAGGGAAATTATTTCCATTTGAATAATACAGAAAAAATATGTTCATATCCAGAGAAAATGATTCAAAGTTTCAAGGGATATATATTAAATTAAGAGGTTGATTCATTGTAGATTTACCTATGGATGTTTTTCATTTAATAATCTAGTTAATCAAAGAATTGTTTCCAAATCCTCCTATGTATGAAAAATACACAGATATTGATATTGACTACAAACAAGTGAGATCTTATGGATATCCTTCAAGCGACACTTGGAAATGTTGTCTCCATCTGATAGTTGGATGAGTCATCAAAGAAGTTAAAGATAGTCAGCCAATGTTCCATTTGATTCCTATTTTTATGAATCTAAGATTTTTTTGAAATCTAAATACCGAAAACTAGGATAAGATAACCAATTTTTGGTTATGACCTAAACATATAAATCTATGTGATGTATTCGATGTAAAGGGGTTCTTTTTGGAGGATTGAAGGACTATCTTTTGAATACAATTTCATAATTTTTTAAGATTCAAAATTCGATGTTTAAGTCTGTGTAATTCTCTTTTCTATATGACTTCCATATTCTTAAATTTCTTCTTAAACCTGTCTATTTCCATGAATGTGATGATTTATCATGAATGCTGCAATGATTTAATACAAAGGTATCTTTAAATGTCGCATATTTCTTCAATGTACTATAAGTTTCAATGATACCTGTGCTTGCATGTTATTATTCCTTTTTGAAAAGAAACGAAATATTATTTTCTATTCAAATCTTACTCTGGTTTAGATACAAATTTAATGATCTTTTCTTCTATCTGAAAGTTAAATATTATTTATCATAGATAAACTATTTCACTATACAGTTTTGTTTCTTGTTATTTCTTTTGTCATGATCTTTACAAATTTAAAGGTGACTTAAAACAAAGAAAATTTACCTTCTAATATTTATCTATTATATATTCTAAGACTTGTAGAATAGGCCCAAATAATGAAACAAAATGTTATGTTCTAAGACATACCAACCAAAAAATAAATAAATAAATTCAATGGATGATTTGGCATAGTTTCCTATCCAGAAACATCTCAAGGGTTATAACACCCTCAATGCTCAATAGTAATTGGATGGGTCGTAGATCAAATATCGATTGTCTAATTATTAGCCTAATAGGTCCACTTCATCACATATCAAGATATGGGACCACCAGGATAACCAACCCACCAGACTCACTAGTCTCATCTAGATCATCGGGTCCCCAGGGCTTCAAAATCATTCATTTAACTCCACACAAGTACTTCAATGTGATCATATCTATTGATCATTCCCGATGATCAATGATTAGGATTTAATTCACTCCAGGTCTATGATTCTTCCATGTGTTTTGATCTCCACCATTGATCTTCCATGTCCCCCCCAACTGGGTCACTAGTGCACTAGGCCCCTAAGAATTTATATTTTCACCTTCAACCACTTTCTTTGATACAATATACTAGGCCATTGGGACCATTGGTCACTAAACCATTGGGCCTTAAACATTGCAGCTTCAATCTCTTTCTCAATACAATATACTAGGAGATCAACCCATTGGGCTCATCAAGCCCCAGGACTACAACATTGCACCTTCAAACATTTCACTCTGGTTCATTTATCATGGTGACACAAAACAAGAGACATGGCCTCCATGTGGACCTATTTCCACATGTGTAGGGTGACATGGTGTTGATGTGACTGCTAACGTCATTACTTCCTATGACCCTATTCATACATCAAGTTGAGGTGGTAGATGACGAGGCTTACACATGAAGTGAATTCTATGTGGTGTTGATTAGGAATTGATATGGTTGTTTTCATGGTGTTGATGTGGCATCGACCACCGACCACCAAGCACTTGGGACTTCAACACTTCACTTTCACCTGATTATGTATGGAACCTTATCTACATTGTGTTTGGACCAGTGAGTCAATGGGATATGGGCCCCCTGGGACTTCAACACTGCAATGCTCCTTCGATCTAGTTTGGAACCTTGTCGCTCTGTGTTCCAATCACAAGGTCACTAGGATATTGGCCCACCGAGCTCACTAGTCGATCGGGATACCGATCCCTCTGAACTTTAATATTGTTTCCTTATGCTTTTACTCTGATATGGTATGCTAGGCCACACAACATAAAATTTATCACTTTGCACAAGGTTCCATAACTCACCTATTCTTGTTTAAACTATGTAATAACACTCTTGCAATATAAAGTCATTAAAATTGTTTTTCATTGTGAATGTGGGATATAGTGACTTTCACTAATTACTTTGATCTAGCTAATATGGTCATCAATCCCTGATACCTTCCCTTCATTTCTACTCAGACCTGTAATGGGGTCATCCCATCCAACTTCCAATTGCTCAATTTATCCTCATACCTATGTAACCTTGAATTCATTTCATGTACAATCATCCCTCTTCTCTTGTTCTTTATTCATGGTAAATGCATAGATCCATGTACACATAAAATCATCAATACATAGGGAGATTCTCTAGTTCGATTCACAATATGGACACTTCCTCTATCCATATGGTGTAATTCTCTTTGGCCCTACTAGTCTCCCCCAATATTTTACATCAATGACAACAATTTTTCAAACAAAATCTCCCTTTGTCATTGATTCCAACCTTAGTCAATTCTAATACTCCTCCAATATTCCAATTCCAATACTCGTCTAGTTTACCTGATACTCCTCCAATTTGTTGCAATACCTTATTAAATATCCCCCTATTGTAACTTGTCCTTGTGGCTGAAATTATTCAGCTGCTCCTTCTTACTCTTTACTCTCCCCCTTTGACATCAATGGAAAATTTATTTTCTCCCCTTACACTTTAATCTTTATTCTTTCATTTGAAACCAACAACCTTCTATCTCTATGTGGCTCCCTGTGATCTTGTGATTCTCTTGAAGTGCTTAAATTATTTGATGGCATATGTACCACTCCCAATTTGTGTCTGAGATACTCAAATGTTTCTCTAGGGAATATTTTTTTAAAGATATCAACAACTTGTTCGTTTATACCAATATATTCTAGCTTGAGACTTTGTTCTGTGACTTGATCTCTTAAGAAGTGGTATTTGATTGGAATTTGTTTTTTCTTCGAATGCATAATTGGATTATTTGAACTTTTTATGGCATTGGCATTGTCACACAGTATTGATATTGGCTTATTATATTCAAACTTAATGTCTTGCAACGTTTGTTCCATCCAAAGTACTTATCTGCAACATGTTGTTGTTGCAATGTATTATTCTTCTACTATGGATAAAGAAATTGAGGATTAATTCTTGTTGAACCAAGATACTAGGTTGTTGCCTAGAAATAATTCTACATTGTTGGTGCTCTTTCTGTCATCCACATTACCTTCATAATCTGCATATGTGTAGGTTGTCAGTGTAAATTGTGTACCTGTGGGATACCATAAACCAAAATCCAATGTGCCTTTAAAATATCTCAATATTTTTTTTACTTCCTACACATGTGTTTCCTTTGGTGTAGCTTGAAACCTTCCAACTAACCCTGCTTCCTACATAGTATCTGGCCTTGAAGCTATTGAAAATGTTTCATCTAAACCTGCATAGGATATATAACTAAATCAAGTACATACAAAACTTATCAAGAAAGGACGATAGATTCAATATGGAAGAATGATAAAATATATTCACACTACTCCAATGAGTTTATCAATGAATGATTATTGATACAATGAATGAGTGGAATACACTCATATATAGGCAATAAAATTCCATAATTAAGAAAATAAATCAAGGAGTTAGATTTCCTTAGGAATGCATGCATGCATAATAATGATGGTGTAAATAGAAATTCTAAAATAGAACTATTCAGTTAACACCTACTAAACTGATGTGTCGAAAATGTAGAATTTCTCCAACACCTTTCCTGAGCATCATTATGGAGTAAAAAATGAGTCCCGACTACTAGGCCATATTAGGTACTCATGTACAATGTAGCTACTGGACGTTGAATACAAAATGAGGAAATATGGAAAACCACGTGGGAACAAACCCCCCCTCATAAGACAATATATCAAAAGAAGAAAAGGAAACTGCTAGGAAACTGTGTTCTTCACTGCAAGATGATCCCTCAAAGTCAAAAAAAATTTCTCACTGAAAGTCTTTGTGAAGATGTAGAATATTTATGGATCTGATGAAGTCCTTTGGAAACCTGTCTAGCCATTTACCTCTTGATCCTGTGGACCCATCTGCACCTAAAAATATTCCTTTTAGGTGGAAGTGGAACCAAATCCCAAGTCTAATTCTCTAGGAGTGATTGATACTCATTCTACATGGTTTCTTTCCATAATGGATTTCCCACATTCTTACTGTAGGTACGTTGATTTGAATATTGAACCATATAGAAATGCATTGGCATCACAAGTTTAGAATATCAAAGTACATGAGAAGTCTCCTCATGATTAGATTGAGTCCTCCTCGAATCCAATGGACTCCTTGAAAGTACACCTGCTGCTTGAATTCTGAATTTTTCCCTCTTGGGAATCTATTGAATCTTCAGTGTTGGATTCTTATCTAGTTGTACTACCTACGCATTTCCATGTGAAGAATCTGAGTGTATGGAATCATATCTGATGTCTGGAACTCATGGAAGCAAAAGAGTACATTTATGTTGCACTAGGGGTGCATGCAAAGTACTATCCTTATGTGTAAGTATAAAAGAGGAGTCATCGTCAGAAAACTTAGTGAATTTATACAACCTTGATTTGTGATCCACCTTACCAATTGCAATAATGGAATTGTCACACATATCAAGTACAAAAACTGAATCTGATGTAAATTCAACCTTTCTACCTTTCTGAATGTTCTGATAAACTAAGAGCACATTCATAGAAGGATTTGGAACATGTAAGACATTCTATAAACTACCATTATGGATTTTCACTCTCCCCTCTCATTATATTGTTACTGTAGTATCATCCCCCATGAGAATAGGGGGTCTTGATCATGAACTCAAAGAAGTAAAAAATTCATCTTTCGTTCCATATGTTGTGATGCACTAGAGTATATAATCCATGAATCATATGAGGAATTAATTGCAATAAGAGAATGATGATTACCTTTCTTAGGAGAAAGATATTCTTCCTTCTTATTCTTGACTCCTTCTAGAATGAAGTTTCCAAGGTTTTTCTGCTAAAGTACTTGTGCCATAAGATCGATTTTCTTATTCATGCATGTGGATTTTTAATGATTTGGTTTTTTGCAGTAAGTGTACTACTTTCCCTTCTTCTTCTTTTTCTTCTTCTTAGAATCTGAAGAGTCTTTGGAATCTGAAGAATCATTGAAGGGTTTGGAATATCCCTCCTTCTCATTCTAATTATCCTTTCCATTCTATTTGGATGATCCTTTTCCATCATGCATGGTGAGTGCATGTGCTTTGGGATCCTTTATTAGGCCCATATGAATGAGTTTTTTCTTCTCATGTGTGAGAGAATCAATGTATTGATCCATGGTAGGAATATTCCAATTTTCTCCCATGAGATATCTACTAGAATGGAAAGTGGAGACATAGACAACATATTCTGCCATGGGATGATTTTAGGGGCTAAATTTCGCTCATGGGATAACTTTCCATGGTTTTTCCAAAATTGAGATTCGTTATTTTAAAAACGATTCGCCCAAATCCTATAGGATACAATTATTTAACCTTAAAAATCACCAAAAGTTTATAAAAATTATATAAAATCCTTAGAAAATTGAATATTTTTACAAAACTATCGCCAAACATTTATAGTTGGCATGTGAAGGATTAGTAAGATTCTCCAAGGTTTCTACATTTTAAAATAAATTTCCATCCTTAAAATCATCCCTATATTCTAGTCTTATCTTAGCCAAGATTGTTAGAATAAGTTGGTCTACTTGTGTGGACTTATCAATACCACAATATGATAAGCTCAATATCAAAGATTTAAACTTGGTAAATAAATCCTACAAATTATCAAAACTTTTAGGATTCAGGGTATTCAACTCTACCTCAACCATTTGACCTCTCATCTTATCCTTATTTCCAAATAGATTTTCCAAGGTGGTCCATATCATGTTTGAAGTATTGCATGTGGAAACATGAAACCATAAATCAGTTGAAATCAATTCAAGAAGAAGTTATGTTTCCTCATCCTTTCGGTTCTTCCATCTGGTCTTATCAATTGATAATGTAGGTTTTGTTTCTATCTCCATCGTCAAGTTGTACAGTCCTTTTCTTCTTAGTTGGAATTCAGCCTTGGGATTCTAATAAAAATAATTGTATGGTGTGAGTATTACCACCAAGTTTTACTATAGAATAGGTGTTGTATCCATGTCTCCCACTATGTCTGAGAACCCCTAAAAATTTACTCTCAATATGCAGGTGAAAAAATTGAGAAATCACTGCAGAAAGGGAACATCAAATGGAAAATTTGTATCGGTTTCAGGTGGCAATATTTTGGCTTCTTTTATGAAAAAAAAAATGAGAAATTTCTTCAAATGGTTTAAAACCCACTTGTAGAATGGGTTGATTTACATCTCTCGTGATCTGTTCCTTGGAAAGTTAATATTTTGGGAGAAATCAATGCAAAAAGGGGCACTTTTAAGAGGTGTTCACTCCTTTCTTTAAGCCCTAGAGTGACTAGGTCCTAGTGGTCTCCATCTATTAGTGTCTAGGTTGTGAGTCTACCAAAATTTGGTTGCACTCATACTTTTTAGAGGTGGTCACTCCTTTCAACAAGGAGAGGGTGTGACCGTGTCTATTACACAGATTTTGCTCACTGAAACTTTGGTTTTCCTTATTATCTGGCTTGTCTGGCTTGCTCCAAGAAGTGCAGATCTGATGCCATGTCAATTTTTCATCGAAACCTACACAAGAGATCTAGCTAAAGTAAGTACAAAAAAACTTATCAAGAAAGGACAAGATATTTAATATGAAATAATGAGAAAATGTATTCACACTAATCTAATGAGATGATCAATGAATGATTATTTATACAATGAATGAGTGGAATACACTCATATATAGGCAGGAACATTCCATAATTAAGAAAAACATTCAAGTAGTTATCTTTCCTTAGGAATGCATGCATGCATATTAGTGATGGTCTAAATAGAAAGTCTAAATAGAACTAGTCAATTAGCCCCTACTAAACTAATGTGTCGATGTTAAGAACCAAACATCAATATAGCATAGAAAAACCTCAGGAAAAGTACTCAACGCCTTGAAAAAGAGATAATTTCATA
>JASDQU010298139.1:0-13925 GCA_032191745.1 Picea mariana
AATATAGCGCAGCACAGAAGAAGAACCTGGTATTCCATGTTTCTGACTATCAACTTATTGCAGGACATTTATATAAAATGGGTGTAGATAACATCTTGCGAAGATACGTGTTAGAGAATGAAATACCAAGAGTTTTAGTAGAAGCCCACGAGGGAGTATCAGGAGGGAATTATGCAAGTAAATCTATCACGCAGAAGGTATTGTGCACAGGACTATGGCGGCCAAAGATTCATAGAGGCTCGAAGGAGTACTGTCAATGATGCGATGTCCGTCAAAGGGTAGGCAAACCCAACAGAAGGGATGAGATGCCATTACGACCACAAGTAAAATTACAAGCATTTGAAAAGTGGGGAATAGACTTTGTGGGATCAATCAACCCACCCTTGAAACGAACAGGGGCTAGGTACATTATCACCACGACGGAATATCTAACAAGATGGACAGAAGCCGAATGAGTAAAATATTATAGTGCAGAGACCGTAACACACTTTTTGTTTGAACAAGTAATCACTCGATTCGGGTGCCCAAGAATTTTGATGAGAGAACAAGGAACGCACTTCATAAACAACACCATATGCGCGATGACTGAAGAGTTTGAAGTCCATCATCAGAAGAGCACACCATATAATCCACAGGAAAATGGCACAATAGAAGCGTTCAACAAAATTATAGAGAACGCGCTGACAAAAATATGTAACGTCAACAGGGACAACTGGGACCTCAAATTACCAACAGTATTATGGGAATACAAGACTACATGCAAAAATTTGACAGGGCACACACCATTTAAACTTGTTTATGGCCAAGAAGCAGTGGTGCCATTGGAATTTTTTAATACCAATTTTGCACGTAGCAGCGATCACACAAATGACAGAATGAGGCGCAGTACAGGAGAGACTGAATTAGTTATTGACTATGGAGGAAAACCAAATCTTGGAAGGATTCCACCAACAAGTTCAAAAAGCAATAGACAAAGCTTGGCACGATAGACACATCAAGAAGAAAACGTTCAAGGAAGGAGATCTAGTGTTGATGTATGACAACAAATCATTTTAGCATTCAGGAAAGCTCACAATGCATTGGTTAGGACCGTATGAGGTAAAATCTATCAGAGACGGAGGAGTTGTATAGTTCAGAGATTTAGCAGGCATAGAACTCAAAGGAATGATCAATGGGAGCTGACTAAAGCTGTATAAGGACAATCGACCACCCACAGCACAATAAAAAAAAAAAAATTGAAAACAAAACAGAAAGTAAACAAAACTAAAGAGGGCACAGTGAAACATGAATTTGGCGAGGAGAAGGAAAACAACCACATCCAAAGGGAAACAAGCGGGAAAAGGAAAGCCGGCAAAAGCAGGATGACAGGACAACACTAGGCAGAATTAAACGATGGTAAGGATCGATGGGACATCACATTAATCACACCAACTGGAGAAGTCAAAGCAAGAGTAATGGAAATTAAAAAACCATCGGAGATGCATTGAACCCATAGCTATGGTGCATTAAACCCATAATGGAGGAAGTGTCCTCGACAAGCTTTATGGGAAGTCGTTACAACACGCGAGCATGGGAGCAATTAGTCTATTCTTGAAAGGAGAAGAGACAAAGAACAATAGCACCTAGAACGCACAAAGCAAGGCCATAGAGATCGCATAAGTTATTCGAACACAGCAAATGTTCGACAGTCATCGCTATAGCACCACCGAAGCCAGCAGAAGCAATCCAGAGTGCCAAACCAACCAAGGTTAAAACTAGGTCATGAGGAGCATTGGAAGAGGATGAACCACAGCAGCTGGAGATCATCAATGTTGATGAAAACCCATCCCCGGAGATGATACCGGTGAATCCCACACTGATACTGGAATAAATTAAACAACCATAAACAAAGGCCATGAAATTATATATTCCAGTAGCGGCGTAGGAACCTCAGAGCCAAGAAGCAAAAACCCTAACGAAGGTGCATTCAGAGAGCACCGAAATAACCCTAGTAGTTAATGGAATGACACTGAATCCGGAAGCAGTAGTGGAGCCGAATGAGTCTCAAATGACCATCTCATAACACCCATCAGGGGAGACCATTGAAGATGTCTTGGTTTGGCTGGAAGGGCATATGAATGAGAAACCAGAAGCTGTTGGAACTTCAAGCCAGCCATCGCAGTAGAAATACAAGATAGAGATACCAGGTTCACCTCGCAAGAAACCTGTTGTAGAAATTGTTCTACCAGGCATACCAGTTGGCATACAGGTAGGACCAAATCTACTGGGTCATGTCAGGAAGCTCAAATATTTATACCATNTAGAGAAAAAAAGAATTTTAGGTTTTTTCAACCTACCACATTTTGGCAGAGGCCATTACGCAATATCATGCATCAAACGATTGTTAGTAGTCACACATGGAGGGGACATATGGTTGGACAAACCCATCCCCATAACCGATGAGCTTATTGCGCAAATAACAGGGTTACCAATTCGGGGTATGGATCTCACATTGTTTTTGAATGACAAAACCAAGGAGAATGTGCTAGCAGAAGAAATGAAGAAGAATTATGGCACCTCCAGAGGGACAAGAGGGATAATTATCAAGGGATAAACAATGCATCCACACAATTCAGCGCGAAAATCCTAGCCTGCAAGCTACTAAGAAAATGTCGCAGGGAGGAAGTCCCAGCTGGAGTCGTTGCAGTTCCATCCTAGTCTGTAGAAGGCACCACAATGAGATGGGTGCCATACTTATTGAACTTGTTCCTAGAGGACTACAAGGATGCGTAGGAACTAGGCACAGAGTTCCACTACTCATGGTTGATTACCTTAATAGCCTTCATGGGATGGCAAGAACCAGGGTATGTAGTTTTTTGAACGAGACCAAAGCCTGTGGGAGTGAGGTATATATTGTTGAGAGTCGAGCCGAATGCCATGCATAAGAGGGAGAATGGGATCATATTTGAAGCATACCTATGTGACATGCAAGAATCCATCATCCGAATGTGGAGAATAACACCAGAGGTTGTCACGCAATATGAAAACATCGTCAATTTCCAGGCAACACGATAAACAATGTGGATAAAGGATAGGAAAGATCCATCTAAACAGTGGCTACTGATATGAAACTACATCAAAGAGGGTGATATCTACATGGTCATTACCGAATGTCCTGACGAATGGAGGATCCCAGCCATTACCTGTGAAGTGCCGGAAAAAACAACAGAGGAAGTGGTAGAGCAAGGAGAAACGTAGCCTCCGAAAATCCAAGTGCCCAAGAAACCCAGAACAGGCCAAGGCAAGACAACACAGGTAGATGAAGGGCCAAGGATGGCAATGACCCAGAAGGAGAAGAAGGAGAATACACAGCTGACCAAAGAATAGAAGAAACATGCTGAGGGAGCGCAGGAGACCGCCTCAAATCCCGATATATAAGAACCAGGGGGAAATAAGAGACTAGCCACGCAGGTAGGAGGCACACATAAGAAATCAAAGGCATAACGAGCACCTCCAGAATATACGATCATGGAGGACGATGGGGAAATTATCGCCGGAATGGTCCAGGATTTTCTAGCCAAGGACTTCGACCATGCAACACATCATAGGGATAAACTGCAAAAAGAGCTGATAGAAATGGGGCAATTCCTCAAGAAATTTGAGGAAATATAGATAGCAAGCAACAACAGGGGCATAGATCCATCAGCACTGTAGACAAAAGGAAGAGTGCAAGAGGAAGATTGACAATTAGACTAGGGGATACTGCAGCCATCCGTAACATTCCATATCAACCCCAGTATGTTGTGCATGGACAAAATTGTGGGGTAGACACCCTTGAAAGACTTAAGCCAAATCCAATTTGTGTTGACAAGGATACCATCAGGGGCATTACACAGGTTGCAGGTGAGCGTAAACCATGAGGTACAATCTTGAGCACGCAGGTACTCGACTAAATTGAAGTAGGAAATAAAGAAGCAGGATGCACTGGAAATAGTCTATGAGAAGGATAAATGTGAGACCGAGGAGGAAAGGGAGTGCATAAAAGGATTAGAGAATAAAGTGGCAGGAACATATGAGAAGATTCCATAGGCTGCGCAAAATGAGGAAATCGTAACAACATAAANAAAGTAGCATAGCTTTGGACTAGGTTGGAGGAGAATCCGTAGGTCCAACGGTGGGACGAGGAAGAGGAAAGGATCAATGCAGTGATCCAAGATCTCAAGAAGAAGCAGAAGACCATACCAATCCCAGAACAAGTCAAAGGGACACAGGATATGAAGATATTGCAGGTAGAACTAATCATTGTGCAACCGCAGAAACATGAGCGTCAGGCTCAAATGGAGCCATTACATGAGCAGGTAGTAGAAGTACTGGCACAGGAAGAGGAGGCTAAGACACAAATAGCACAGACCCAAGCAAAATGTACAGGATTGATCAGCAATGAAGTGGTAGTCTAGGTCATGGAAACAATCAAGGAGAAGACCGCACAGGCACTGACAAAAGCAGCAAAGCTCAAGGAAAATTTACAGACGATCACCAAGGAGATCGAGGAAGCTCAGAAGGATTAGGTGGCTCAGGACGAGCCACATGTTAGTGTTGGGGGGCTATTGGCAGCAGTTCAAAGTGGAAAGAAGGATGATCGTGTTGAAATAAAGTGTGCATAAATTGAAGTAACAGCTGGAAGGAAACACAACACGCACACATGCAAGAGAGCATGCACAAGGAAAGCGATAGCTGGAAGGAAGAACATCACATGTACATGAGAGGAATACCTAAATCTAGTAGGGTTATGGTTTTGGTAATATATTGTAAACGGATGAAGAGCCCAAAAGGTATAAATATAGATACGTAGGTATCATAAGGGTTTGGTTTTGTATTGTTCCATCATAGATATGTACGAGTTGATGTGATATGTAATGTTGTTATGAACTATTTTGTAAGTTGTTGAGCTAGAGGAGAGGAGATAAGGAAGATATGAGGATTAGATCATAGGCTGAGGAGCTTGGTGTGATGTAGTTCACCTCATAATGATCTTACCCATCTGAGGAGAATATAAGCGTGAGGCGTTGTAGATGCATAATTATCATAATAAAAGAGTGAAGATACAAATATTTTTGGACGTAGCCTAGGAGGGGGTGAACCACAGTAATATTTGTGTAATGTGATTAATGCATGCATATATTTATCTTATTTTTAGTATTTAATTGTTGTGCTTAATGAATCAATGGTTTATTATATTTCTACGAAATATGGTTGCGCTACTAAAGTAATAAGTTTTTGAAAGTAATATGTATTCACGAATAATAGTAGGTTACAATCAACAGTTCTATTAATGGTTCAATGGTCAAAATATCATATCTCATACTCAGTCCACGACTGTAAACACCTAAGTCTTCTAGCCACCCATTAAAGCTATCTCAGGTGAGACTGCGCAGTGCATTCTGTGTGTTGTGTTGCCTTATGGTTTACCAAGGGGGGCGATAGTTTTAGAGGCTTTGTTGGAAACCCGAAAGACATGAACCTTGGGTCAATAAGAAGCTCAGAGTATATTAGAGAAGATTTAAGACAACACTCATAATTTCTTAAAAATGGACACATGCATAGGCCTCATCCTCACGATCCGAATGCAACTTGAATGGGTTCCAATGGACGTCGTATGAGTGATATATCATGTTCTGTCCATTTTTCCAAACAAGCAAAATTTTGTTGACTGTGCATTCCGTACAGTCCATACAGTGATGATGTGGCATAGTACGATCCCACCCATGGCAGGTGACGTGGAATGGCCACTATGCAGAGATGTTGAGTTGGTAAGATGAATGGGCAGGTGATTTGGCATGTGCATGGACAATTAAGTTGTTGATACACGGTGCTTGGGTGGAAAGTGGTATGGTGCCATGTGGCCCAGTCATGGGATGCCACATGGAACCCCTCCGTTGTATAAAAGTTTGTGGCAATCCTGTTGAGCACTCAACTCACCCTAAAAATTCTATGTCCATTTCTACTTTTTGGGTACCACTTGATCCTTTGCACTGTTTTTTTTCACTTCATTATGAAATTGATGCCTACGATTATATTTTATGTTTCATGTCTGAAATGTTTAAATTCTTCTTGAACATACAACAAAGAATCATCTTAAATTTAAATGAGACTTAACAACTACTTAATGAATCGACATTCTAAATATTTCCCAAACACGCTTAGGAATTTCGACATCGGTAAAGGTTAAAGGTGATGAAAATTGCTTTAGAAGTTCAAAATAATAGAGCATCAATATTCATCGGCGTCGGCGGATGAAAAGTCTCTCTTTTTTGTGAATGATCTTCGGTAGGAATATCATCGAAGACCGATCCATTCGGCTTTGGCAAGGAAAATGAAAAAAAGTAAGTGTCACGCAAGGAGAGGCGTGGTATTGCCGACCACTGACTCCTGAAACATTTTCGGTGATGGAAGGTTATGAAGATTATAACCCACCAAGAAGCTATGCACTTCAACTTTCCTCAATCATCGATCCCTGATATCATCAGCATCAGAAGTATTTATCAGGAGGATATCAGTAGAAGTATGTGCAAAGATAGTAGTCGATCCCCAATCTGTACGTCGAAGAGACACGACGTGATGATATGCTCTAACCCTTAGATTTGTTAGGTACGACACATTTAAAATTTTAGTTAATTCGTGGATCATGCATTAGTTGCTAATTCGTGCATGAATCAAAAGGGACCATTTAAGAATGTTGATACAATGAATCTTCCTCCACGCATTCATAGCCAACCAACTATAATTTATTCGCAGAGATCTGACGATAGTTTATTTTTAATCATATTCATTAATCGTATTAACCGATTGATATGAATGATAGAATCTCTCAAGTTATATTGTTTCGAGTCATTGTGTATGATCCTATTCTACAGGGAAAGGAATTCAAAACAAATAGAAGAATAAGGCTAGAAATCCAAAGAAGGCGTCCAAGGTTTAGTAAGTATTAAAAAACTATCTTAGCAAGCATTATAGAAACAATGCCTCTGAAGAAACCCTCCACCAGGAAATCCCCAAGAGAACCAAAGCTACAAGAACCAGAAGCAGGAGAGGCCTCCTCCCCAGCAGTTGTAAGGAAATTAGAATTCATTCCCAAGCCGGTTCTTGTCATTAACACAACCAACAGGAAGGCCTTCATCCATCCCCCGGCCTTTGGAGACACAGTGGAAAAAATTAGAGCCAAAACATCATTTCCTTGCTGGGAAAAATTGTTTAAGAAAATAAAGAAGGAAGAACCCCTCGAGTATACCTCGAACAACAATCCTAATACAAGGAGGCTCGATGATGGTGTCATCCCAAATATCCGTAAGGCTTATCTGCACATGGTGGAAAGTCTGACTCTGGCGTTTCCTTGCATTGAGCCCCTAAAGTGGCTCATTAACCACATTGATGCACAAAAATGTTTGATTAATGATGATAATGGTGGATGCATTGGGGTTTTCTTTCCATCATAGGTTCAAAGTTAATACAAGCTCAAGGAGCCGAAAGAAAAGATGAGCACTAATTTCATTCTGAGTTTCTATGCAGCACACGATACCAACTAAAATCATGGTGTCATGGTGGAGGGAAGACAAAAAATTCACGAACTGGATTGTCGGCTGGTATCAGATGGTCAATCTAAGGGAACCATACATATACCTGATGGCTCTTGTCTACAAGCTGCATGGGGATAAAGATTGCTCCCGGTTTCTAGAGGCTTGGATGCCATTTTAGGCACAGGCTTCAATTGCGGTGCTATCATCTCCAAACAGCTGAGCACTTGCATAAGACAAGCCCAGACACTGAAAGAGGGAGAAACCCTCTTCTTCTACATGGCCTCATATCTGCTAGATGTCATCTATGCCAGAAAATTTTTCTCTGGAATGAACCTAAACTGGAACTCCGCAGAGCTCCCGGTCCATGTATACTTCAACAACTTATGGGAAAACGGGCACAACATATCCTATGCGCTTATCTGTGACCTGTTTATTGCACGTATTTATTATTTTTTGTTCAAGAAAGAGTGCCCAAGGCTGTCAAATGAAGCAAAAAAGGTTATATTGAAAGTAGGTCACTAGTATCTAGATGATCATAAGACCTACATCAGGGTTTTCGGTGCAACAGGGGCACCCCATTTGTTACCCATATATGTACCCGATCGACTAGTATTAGGGGAAACTTGCTATCATACCATTCTGCAAGGATACAATGCCACTTTAGTAAAGGACAAGAAGCGGGCCTTCATACCTTATGGGTTTCATATCAGCTTCTACATGGTCAAAGACACCACGCATGCCAAGCAATAAGGGCTAAGTCAATTGGAATTCCGATTCCAAACTAGCCAATTTCGCAAACACGATACCAAGGGCTTGGTCCTACAACATGCATCTTAGGTATCATCATGTTGGACTTATGCCCATGACTAGTTTGAAGATGAAATTTTCACTGAAAATGCTTAAGACTGGAATGACGTGGCGGAAAGGAACATTGATCCTCGAAAAACCAGGTTCGAGTCCATGAGCTGGGATGAGAAAGCGACGTCTTTGGAGAAGATAGCTCAAGAAATTCTTAGGACCCGGGAAGGAATGGTAGCATATGAACCGGGTGAAGCAATAGGCGATCCCCAAGAAGGCATCAAAGTGGAAAGGGTTTATCAGGAATCCCTAGTACAAACCAGGGATTCCCCTGAAATTCAAGTTGCATATGGGATGTGTGAAATTTTCTGGCAGAAAATCCACCTACTAATGAAGAAAATGTAGGATGATTTGTAACTCATCATAACACCTATGCTTCCAACTAGTATATGAGAAGGCCGCCCGACAGAGCCAAGCAGCCCCGATTCCGTAAATTCTGGTAACACCGATAGGTTAGGCAACCCTGAATCCAAAACATCATCTATCAATCCCCTCGTGGGTGGGAACATTCAACCAGAGACAGGCCATATGTCAATAGAAACACAAGGGCCTAATCCCCTGAGCAATATTATACATATATATTGACAACGAGAGCCCGAAGCCATCTCATGACACCCCTGTGCGTGTCCAAGAGGAAAAAGGTCCTGAGAAGACTTCTTCCCCTGAGCTCAAAGTTCAAGACAAGGAGGTCTCACAAGAGGAAATAGAAGCTGAAATTGGCCTCGACACAAAGTGACCCAATGCATTGAAAATCGAAGCGGATCTGGAGGACAAGCCCGAATAAAAGGAATCGAAGAAAGAATCCCTGCAAAAGGAAATTAGTGGTTCGGTGGACAATGAGAAAGTAATCCATGAGTCTGTACTCGATGTCTCCATTCTACCCAATACTCAAATCCCTGATGAGAAACAAGTAGAAGCTAGACCTACGAGGCACAACAAGGAAGTTCAAGAGCCCAATATTGAAAAAATATAGACCACCGGTAGCCTGGGAAACATGCTCACATGGGGTGATCAGCAGATAACAGAGCTGGTAGATGAGGTAGTATATATCTATGTGATATCCTATGATAAAAAGAGAAAGGCCATCATTCAAAGGACTGCAAAGAAAAGAAGGATCACGTTGGATCATTCCATCTTGGTTACTACAGAGGAGAACTTAATCAACACAGCAGATGCCAAGACATCTGAAATGATCGGTGTGGGAAAGGCCCTCTCAGATGCCACCTTGGATAGAGCCAGGAGATATGAAAATGAACTAGTTAACTCCCTAAAGGAGTTCAAACACTTGTGCCATCTAGACAAATACTATAAAGGTGCCACGCAAATTGTTGTGTATCTGAAAGGTGAGTTCGGAGGAGTTTACAAGGAGTTCAAGAAGGAAAGACACATGTTAACCCTGAACATAGTTGAGTTCCAGGAGGACACTCTCATGGCACTGGTGACATGCAAGGAGATGGAGCGATGGTATGAAAGGGTGCAACAAGCGGTAGAAATACTCAAGTATATTGAGGCAATCCAAGAGGAATGATACAAGGAAGAACATGGCATTCAGGCGGTGGGAAAAAGTAGTCTTAATCTCATGAAGCGATTAGCTGAGTACTGGGCTAAGATGTCTCGGGACCCACACCGAGAGATCCAAGAGAAATGGACTAGATGCAAGAAGCACTGGGATAAAATTCATAAAGTAATGAAGGATGTCAACCTCCCCGAGTTCGGCACCCCCGATAAATTTATTGACCTAAGCGACGTAGTCAAGTTGCATGCCGAACAAGACTTGCTATGGACCGAAGATCTTGCAAAGATAATCGATGCGAGGCCAAGGTAAGTGCAACAATTCACAAAACATTCGATCAGAGCCCAAACCATGCTACAGCAGTTGAACTCCAGTTTAGTAAAGTATTGGGCGCATGCAGTGGACATCAGGGGAATATATGCGGCTCCGATGGAACAACACATATTTCCATGGGCCCAAACTTGTGAAGAACTATTTATCAGATGGTTTAAATACAAGAGAAGTCACCCTTTCCAAGAAATATCTTGAGTTGACTGTTAAAGAAACTGTTAGAGGATAACGCCATGTGGTGATTTTTTCATTTCTTAAACTGCACTTAGCCGTTGATTTCAGTTAAACTTTATATTATAAACAAGGGCATCAACCAATTAGTTAAGGGTCAATGGTTGTTGTAAGAACTCTTCCTTTTTGGTGGTTAAGAATTATTTTGAAGCTGTTATGAATTGAGAAGTCCTTCTGGACCAAAGACAAACTATTTTCATCAGATGCATGTGATTGGACTTGGAGAATAATTACTTCCTATCCTATTTCATGAATGATGCAGTAATGAGTAAGAGAAATTAATTCTATTGTAAAGTTATTTGGTGCAATGTTTTGATGTTCTTTTCTTTAATGATGAAGTCAAATCATTGTGTTATTATGTGATGAATGGTTATGGTAGATGAATTATTTTTCTTGTCATTATGTTGTTACATATGTGATTTCTTTCTGATAATTAGTTTCTCAGACAGTAATCGGATGCTCACATGGTTAATGTATTAGTACTAGGCCTGTGGTATAGAATGATTGTCTGCATGTTTGAGAAGCGGGTTATTCCAAGCTAAGCCTCTTCCCTAGTGGTTAAAACTTTATCTTGTTTGTTGTCAAGTTGGTTTATACTGGCTTTCATTTCTCCTACCAGTCCCACCCAAGAGAAAATACAGAAGAGAATATTCCTAACTGAGGGAAGAGCCTTTTACAAGAAAACACAAATCCCATGATAAATTGGTTGGATTGCAAGATCTGGAGAACCATTCCATCTTCAAATGTTGCAAAGTATAATTGGGCCTCGGTGGTGGGTTTGGTTCCTACTGTTGAAGTAAGGGATTTAAGACCCATCAACATAACTGGCACTAGAAGGAGGGCCTGAGAATGAATGGTTGAATATATATTTTATATCGCATTTCAAATAGCCTACAGATTCGTAATAGCCCACATGCATGGCTAGTCATTCAACATAGAACCCCACATGTTAAGTACTCCTGAAGTGGGTAACTCACCCCAACCCAAGGAAGAACCTTTTCACCCTGAAATAACTTACGCCCTTCCTCACAAGGAAGTAAATCAATTCATGAGAATCACAAGAGCCTACGCTCGGCAGATCAGTGTGTTATCCTTAGCTCCCAAAATCCCTCGAAGAAAACAACAAAGTAGAACTGTGGTTAGCACTCTCGATGAGAATTTTGTACACTCTGTAGAAGACTTAATATATTTTGCGACTACCGAAATCTAAGAACCTCTTGATTTGATACCTGAAACGCCAGTCAGCGACATCTCCAAGCCAAATGAATTTTCGGAAGAAGAAGAATTCGACTCAAATTCCAAAGATATGGAATGTAATAATAACCATGAGGAAGAAGGGGAAATCCCGCTTAAGAAAAACCAACCTTGGTTGGACGGAGACGTTGTGGTCATCCCTGGACGAGTACATAATCTTCCCCGGCACCCAAAGAAGCTGCTTCCCAAGTACGACCCCAAAACTTCAGGTTTACCTGAAGATCATATCAAGAAGTTCATACTTGTGATCAGACTTATGAACGTTCAACATGAAGACATAGTCTACAGACTTTTCCCCTACACGTTTGAAAATTTATCTTCCACGTGGTATTTTAATTTGCCAGTAGGATCTATAACTAGCTAGACCAAGGTCCATAAATATTTTCTAGATAAATTTGCGGAAGAAAATACTATGGGAGCTCTAATGGCTGAGTTCTTCACATCCACCATGACTCTGAAAGAAAGGGTCAAAGATTTCAGTCAAAGATTCACAACCATCTTAAACAAATTCCAGCCTGTGGAAAAACCAACTCAAGAGTTGCAAATCGAGATTTAAGCAACGCGCTCCTGGCTTCTATTTCTATGTTTGTAAAAAGAGCCACTAAGAAAACCCTGGCAAAAAATTTGGAAGAGGCCAAGACAATAGAATTCTAGATGAAAGGATGTAAATAAGGCCATGCCTCTCTAGTAAAAAAATAATCCCAGCCCCCTCCTAGGAGAGGACTCCTTTTGACTAGACCATCAAGGAAACCGGCTGAACAAAATCCCGACAAGGGTAATGGAGATATAGAAGATCTACAATGCATGGTTAATAAATTATTGAATGAGATCATAGACATGAAGAGAAATGCAAGAGAGGGAAACCAAGTCCAAAGGCCCTATAAGACTTTCTTTAAAAGAAACTCGCCTTTCAAAGCAATTGAACCTCCCCCAGCCAACTTAAATGTTGATCTAGGGAATGTCGCATTTGATTCTTTCTGTACTTATCATCAAGAAAACCACTTTGAAAGAGACTAACCTCAATGGGTGCATGCCATGAATTTGATGGCCAATTGGTTTCTAGATGAAGTCTCCCTAACTAAACAACCAATCAGTTTGGTTATGAATATTGCTGACCAGGAAGAGATTGACCCACCACAATATACAACCATGTTGTTATGGGATTCCGACATGATCATGCCTTCCGATGACTTGTTAAAGTCTAGGGAACAACCCACGGAATTTTCAATGATATAGACACGCAGTAAAGGTCTGCCTAGCTCAAAACATACCTATGTCACCCAGGCCTCAAAAATTAAGTTAATGCCCGATTGTCTGAAAACATATTTCGATCTCGATAAAAAGCCTATACACATTCATACCCAGGAATCATCCAAACTAGATTACAATGTGGTCGAAGATTTGAAGAAGCTAAAGGCCAATATATCAGTTATGGACATATGCAGGATTCCTCAACAGAAGGATTTTATGTAACAAGCTTTGAATTCAGTAGAAAAACCAATGGCGGGTAATGGTCCAGAAAGAAATAGGTCTCCCATAGATCTGGTGGGAAAGCCAATTGTGAACACTTGTTCGGGAGATAGAAAGGAAAATCATGTTTTCCCACCTTTCCTCTTAAAGTTTGAAGTCTTCAATAGAAACCTTCATAACTGTTTGGTAGATTCTAGCGCGTCTTCCAACATTATGCCCTTGTCTATTTGCAAAAAATTAAATGCTATACCTCTCAAAAGTGATAAACATGGCATACAACTAGACAGAACCCAGGTCAAGGTCATAGGAGAACTCAAATATGTGATGATCAGAATATCGACACACCCCACTGTTGTAGGAAAATCTCCCTGCGGACAGGTAGATTGCCTCTAAGAGCTTGACCTTAACTCTAAGACAAAAAATGCTTAACGTGGACACTGACTTCCTTTCAAATCTATATAAACTAACACATGAGAAGGAAGAAGAACATAAGTACCTCTTTATCGGCATTTTTCCCTACACGCTTTGAGTTGAGATTCGATCCTTTGCTCATCGCTGAGTCCTATAGACAAACAAGATACGACCACTTTCTACTCTATTGATATTATCTTGAAAATAGATCTATCTATCAATGATAAGTTCATGTAACATCAGACACAAACTAGAAAGAAATAGGCCAAGCGTGTCATATTAATGAGAATAACGACAGTAGTACG
>JASDQU010298140.1:3412-13914 GCA_032191745.1 Picea mariana
CCCTTGTGTGGTTGTTTTTGTTACGACTCTTCATGCGTTTCGTTACGGCCGTTCGTGCGTTTCGTTACGGCTCTTCGTGCGTTTGGGCGCCCATCTTGCTAACTGGTCTTGCATTTCGTTTGGGTGTAAGGGATTATAGTAGTCACGGTTTATAATATTATAAAATATAGGATTATAGAGTTTAAAGGTGAAGGTTATATGTGTATTAAGTGTTAGATGTAACAAGTGTTAATAATAAAAGATTAAAGTAAAAAATTAAAAATATTAAGGATTATGGATTCATAATCGAAAGGATTAGAGTTTTATAAAAATTTAAAATTATGTTAGAATTTTTTTTTTAAGTAAAAGTGGGACCTTCATATTAAAGCTTCAATCAAAAAAGAGAGTACATGACAGGTAGGCGCCAGGTGTCCTGCCTGTGAAGGAAACCAGGACACCTGGCTATCACACTCTAACAGAGCCAAAAAACCATAGAGCCACCCTGCCCATAGGAAACCAGGGGGATAGTCTTAACTAACAGTAGCTTAATAATATAGTTTATGAGGCTATCCCTACTATCAGCTAGAGTACTACTGTCCTGAGAAAATGCTACAACAGGCAGAAAGAAAATCATATAAACTCGAAGACCTTTTATCCGGAGCTCGGCTTGTCGTCCTGTGCTTCTGCTGCCCGAACGAGAATGGCGAATGGCTGTGCATAGGTAGGACATACTCGCTTGGGCGAATCATGAGAGTAGGCTACATACAGCATGTCCAGTCTCTGACTTGCGCAGACCGCTCAGAAGATTTGGTCTTCGGCTAGGCTTCTGAGCTCAAAGATAAGCTGCAAGTGCTCCGGGAGCAAAGGTGGTGGCGAGGTCTGTCGCTTCTGCTTGTCCCTGGTTTCTTGACCTTATGCATCCTGTGCTGAATTGGTATCCATCGACTTCTCCTCTTCTACGATGCAGTGTGCTGGGCTCTGGTCCGAGGAGGCTTTTGCGCAGGAGTCGGGAGAGATTCTGCCTGGAGGAGCAGTGCCAGGGCGAAAGACACGGGCGTAGGGGTCCCAATCATCCGGGAAGGTGACCATTCTCGTGTTCGGAGGGTCCAGTGGGAGCTGGAGACTCGTATCTTCTTCAACTATTGTGCGAGGAGGTGAATTGGCTTCCTGAATTGCCTGACGTCGACGCCTTCTGACCAGGGTCACTGCACTCTGAAAATCCCTGTGTCTTTTTCGTCTGGAGGCGGCTGTATACCAGCCAGCCCCTCTTCGTGGTCGCCCCCTCAAACGCGTCATAGATGAAACAGAGATGAGAGCCAAGTCGCCTCTCTGCGCAAGAAACTGATCGAGTATAATGAAACTCTCGAGAAGGGTGATGAGCCTATAAATCACAATAATCGCCATTAAAGCCCCGAGCTTAATGCTCTGGCTGGTCGGACCGATGGCACTCGTGCNAGATGGAGGGGGCTGACGCGCACAATGAATTGCGGAGTGTGTGGGGAGGACGGTTAATAAAGACCCCCCCCGCCTCCCCTCGCCAGCTCCTCTTGCCACCTCGCTTCACTGACTTGGACGCCTGTCACCCCATCCGGGGAAATTATGTTAGAAATTAATATGAATTAAAGAAATGCAATTATTGATAATAGATTTAGAGTTTTATAAAAATTTAAAATTATATTAGAAATTAATATGAATTAAAGATATGAAATTATTGATAAAAGATTTATATATTAATGATTGAATAAAAAGTTATAAATTATTATAATTTTCATAAAATTTATTTTTAATTGATGTAACAAATTATTATAAACAACCATTTCTATCTAACAATTATTAATCAATCACATTATTATTATAAATAATTTTTAATTAATGTATAATAAATGATTATAAAAACATTTGTTTCCATCCCAGAAGGGAACTCCCAATAACACGTTATCTCTCCAAAAAAAAACCGCCAACGGAGAATTAAAGCGTTAAAAATGGCAACTAGTAGTTGCACATCAATTTCCACTTAAGAAAATAAACTTAAGACGGACTAAATGGCAACTAGTTGTTGTACGTCAATTTCCACGTAAGAAAATAAACTTTAATTTCCACGTGGACCGACTTCCATATTAGGAGAGAGAAAAATGTATTAGATGACGGCATATAATCATTAGGTATTAGGAATCCATGTAGCCGTGTTTAAACCTGTGTTATTATTTTTTAAATTAAATATTTTTATTTTACTTTTAAAATATGTAATAATATAAAATAATTTAAAAAAAAAATTAAAATTATTTGAGATTTAAATAATAAAGAAAATATGTAATAATATAAAATAATTTAAAAAAAAAATTAAAATTATTTGAGATTTAAATAATAAAGAATTGATTAAATTGTAACGTGAAAAAAGATTGATTAAATTGAATTTATAAATTGCATTTAATTAATTAATTTTAAATTTTAATAACAATTTAAAAAGATAAATATCTAAATAATTTATAAAATAAATAAGAGGGTGTGTAGATTTAGTTTGAGTTTTAGGACGTTTCAAAAGTACTAACACAATGTTTTCCATAAAACTCAAGCTAATACATAAACACGAGAATTTAATGAGATAGTAATTTATATGAAAATTTACATTACTTATTTATAAATCTATTAATTATACTAATTTATATAAAAGTATTCAATTTTTCTTTTTAATTTATAATTTTTCTAAAATTATTTTTATGATATAAAAATCTAATTAATGGAGTTGTGATGTAATAATGGTTAAATAAACTTATTTATATTTGTTATAACTGGGATTATCCTAGCCTCCTTATAATTACACTTTTAGTCAAGCACTTTATACATCTTCTCTCTGTTATTATGAGATTTATACATTAGATTATGACAAGATTTATACATCAAGTTATGACAGATGCTTGAGGCCTTCAATTATTATGAGATCTATACTTCTGATCTATGTTATGATGAGAAGTTAGGATGGTGTGTCTCATGATACAAATAAAACCAAAAAACAAAATAAAAGAATGTATGGCTTTACTTGGAGAGGAGAGTGACAATTAGATACTTCTAACAAAAAAAGAGTTGCATCCACCTCACTCTATTTCTCTCTCTACCATACAATTAACATAATAAACTTCAATAAATAATAAAAATGTAAAAACATGTGCATGCAACCATTCCATTCTATTTATGATACTTACAAATTGTTGCATTTCATTGCAATGCTCTAGACAATTCTTTCATCTTAATATATTGATTGTGTAGATTTTATACAGTGAAATTAACTAACAATTAATAGAACAATTAACAAATTCAGACCATTCTACTTTGAAGTTCTTTATAACAAACTATGATGTTGATTAACTAAGTCAAACAAATTATTAGAAATGTCATGTTGATAAATAATTTATTGTAAAAATGATACCTCTAATCTTAAGAAAAAAGCTTAACATAGTAATCATTTTTTGAATTAGACACTCTTTGTAAAATTCAAATATACAATTTCACTATACAAAATTATTCTATAATGAAAACATGATTTTTTTTTGTCCATTAATAACTTATATGTCCATCTTAAAACATATTTTTAACTTAATAATAATTATACATCTTAAAATTATTTCTATCATATTATTAACTTTAAAAATTAATAACCAATATATACATCTTAAAAAAATATCCTTAACTTAATAATAATTATAATAATAATTATGCATGTTAAAATGATCTATATCATATTATTAACTTTACACATTTGATCTTTACACATAACAAATGATTAGAATTTTGACACAAAACTATCACATTAATTATATAAATAAAAACTAGATAAATTATAATAATAAAAACATTATTGTAGATAATAATAAAAATATTATCTTGGGTAGATAATTTTTTTGAAATTATCTTATGTTTAATTATAAAAATTATTATTGATAATAATAAAAATATTATTTTATTGTGAAATTATCCTATGTTAAAATATAATAAATTATTATTAATAATAATAAAAATATTATTTTATTGAAATTATCAATTATCTTTTATTTATTATAAAAACAATTATAAAGTATTTTTATAACAACACTCTTATAAATATTACTCTCAACTATTAATGAGAAAGGAGATTATAAAATATTTTTATAACTGCCCTCCCTATATCCGCTCTAATCAAATATTAATGAAAAAGGAGACTATAAAATATTTTTATAACTGTTCTCTATATATCCGCTCTAAATTATGATCAAGGTTTGTTAATAATGAAAATTACAGTAACAGAGATCAGGGTTGTTGATAATAAAAATTACAGTAACAAAGAAGGGTTGAATTTACTTAGAAGTACGACACTCGACATACCTTTCAGATTCAGATCCAGGATAAGGTGGAAATCCATTACTTAACACTGATTTCTATTTGGGTTTTTTATCATTATATTTTGATACAGGCCATGGCAGAGAAAAAAAGAAAAGCAAGGGCATTGGACAAGAGCAAAGGCATTTTTGGGTTCGAAACCCAAAAATGAAGGATAAACATAATCAATCTTCAATGAGTAATCCTATCAGGAATAAACTTGAGAGAAGTGGGGCTGTTCTCTTTGTGAGGTTGAGAACAATTAATGGGTGTTGGTCTCTCTTTGAGGATGAGAAGAAAACCATGAAAATGTTTCACAGAGATCAAAGATCACATAGAGATCTTTGAGGAAGAAGCACTAACAGATGTTAGGAATTCGGCGTAAACATCAAACAGAGAAGAATTAGAAGATGCAAGAGATGAACACTAGTACTGAGTCAGAAATTGTGTTAAAACATGCTGCACTTTTGGAAAAACTCATAAGTTTGGAAAGCTTTTAGAGGTGACTGCTGAGAGTCAAAAAGATTCAAGTATGGATGGTGAGGAATCAATGACTTATATGCTGGTTCGGCAAGAAAGCACTGGCTATTTTTTTTTCATGTTGTGATCCAAGATTTGATTTAAGAGTAACAACTGTAGAATTTGAAAAATTACAAGGTAAAAAAGCAAATCCGGAGAAAAGTAGGTCATTACAATGTTTGCAGAAACATAGTGTGATTACAAGGTTTTTTCTACAAAATAAATTGAGAATTATAAATCAAAGATGTATTAAATACATAACTTGATGAAAAACAGGAAATTTAAACTTCAAACATATAAGTAATTCATCGAAAAAACACTATGTCGGCTAGAAAGAGGAGAAATTCAATCTTCAAATATTGGTGTTCCAACCTTAAAACAATTGTTGAGGATGTTGAAGATATTCACACATTGATTGGGAAATTAAAAAATTAAAATGACTTAACATTTGGAACAACAATTTAAAATTTGTTGCTTTCCTCGTAGAGTCTCCCACTGTACCCTTTGCTAATTTGTAGAATTTGATTTCATACCAATTCGACCAATCGATCAATCAATTAATTAGTGAATCTGAGTGTATTCATACAAATTCCACTAATCAATTAATCAATCAATGAATCCTAGTGTACCTAATTGTTAGTAATCCAACAAAATAAGCTTGATGAAAATGAAGCCCACATTTGTTGTATTGGCATGCCAATATCTAACCTGCTAAACAACAGTGAATGTTGGAGCAGGTGGATTATAGGCTGTTTGATCTTAATTGCTTTAAGATCCAATAACCTATAATCCACTTGCCACAACATTCAATATTGAGACTGGATATTTCTCATCGTTGACATACAACCAAAAGAAAGGAAAGGAAATAGACAATGAAGGGTTTCCCTGAGTTTCCTGTACCAATAACAGTGATTCGCTCCCTCACTCACCAACACACAACAATTAGCATAGTTAATAATTCCTCTCCTCCTGACAGGACTTGCTCCTTCACTCACCAACACACAACCATTGGCAGAGTTAATAATTCCTCTCCTATTCCCTAATATAGTAGATTAAACCAAGATTCAGTTCAAATACTATAAACAATAACCTGTGTTGAACTTGCCTAAGACAACAGCATATTTGGCTCAGTGCTTGGGGTTGGTTGTTTGGTCTTTGTTTCCATTTAATGTGTGTCAAGAGATCGATATAGTTATTACCAACCAATGCAACCAATGTGTCATTGCATGCCAACGAATTAGGATATTTTTGTTGTTTATAACTTTATATGGCCAATGCTGATTTGTTTATAACTTTATATGGCCCATGCTTTTGAACATTGAGCACATCTTGCAGTATATTCCAAATAAGTGATGTGTGGCCAAGAACCCTATCAGGTGAAAAAGAGATATAGTGGACCACCTAGTGTTAGCGAGTTGTAATTTTCTCATTTATTATCATAGATTTAATTCTGTAATTATCATACAAGTCACATAAAATATGGCATTTTATATAGGCTTAAATGTTTTTGGCCGCAAGTACGAACTCTAAAAAAATGACAGATCTACTTCCAGGAATGCCAATGTCTATGGAAATTGTTGGTCATGCTATGCCAATGCCATCACCTTTTTCCTTTAGTTATTTTTTTGTCCATTTAAAAATATACCAGTGAATGTTTTTCAGAATTTCTAGAGTTGGCTTGCAGAGTGACTCTACAAAAATAACAGATCTACTTCCAGGAATGCCAATGTCTATGGAAATTGTTGGTCATGCTATGCCAATGCCATCACCTTTTTCCTTTAGTTATTTTTTTGTCCATTTAGAAATATACCAGTGAACGTTTTTCGGAATTTCTAGAGTTGGCTTGCAGAGTGACCCTGTAATAGAAATTTAGATCATAAGAAAAACTTCTGAATTCATTAATTCTTTTGGGATTGTAATATATGTGTGTGACCGCTTGGAATTAGGGTTGTTTGAGATCTATTGCATGCTCGAAGAGGTGGAAACCACTCACAAGATTGTAAGCACATAAGATTATGATCGGCTTTTGACAATGAATAGAGATTATGGGGCTGAATTTATGGAATTGGATGGACTGTTCGGAGATTTTATAGCTGTAAAATCGATTTTATTCAAACTGTTAATGGGAAATCTCTGACTTGGAAGTACAACACTGGGCTAGAGATTATGGGGCTGAATTTATGGAATTGGACGGACTGTTCGGAGATTTTATAGCTGTAAAATCGATTTTATTCAAACTGTTAATGGGAAATCTCTGACTTGGAAGTACAACACTGGGCATGCCTTTCAAAGCCAACTCAGGATAAGGTGGAACTCCATTATATGATATTGATTTCTATTTGGTTTTTATTATTATATTTTGATACGGGCTACGCTGGAAACAGAGGAAAAGAGAGAGCATTGGCCAAGAATTTAATATGGATGTTATGTGGAAGTTAATATGGATGTTATGTGGAAGTACATGATAGATATCCTATCTAGTTATGAGGTCTGAGGTTCTAAACCCAAAAGAGGAGGACGATCATAATCAGCCTTCAACGATGAGTAATCCTGAGAGTAGTGGGGTTTTGGAGAACTAGGTTGGAACATGGACACTGGTTTCCTGTATCGACATGTGCAGCCACATCAGAAGGTGACATGGCTTCAGGAATTAGCTCACGATCTATGACTTTGGAGGGTTCGAGTCTGCCTACATTAGCTTTACTCAGTTTCTTATTCTATTATTCTGAATATCAAGAGGTCAAATTTCAACCCAGTCATTCTAATGCCAATTCCCAAGTGCCATTCAACTTCCTCCATTTATTGCAGAAGCCCAGGAGGGCGGTCAATTTGGGTACCATCGTGGAGTTTTTCCTCTCTACAAAGCATAAACTAAAGAGCGAACTAAAGAGAGAGTTCACTGTATGGAAAAACTATAGCCTGGGAATGGGACGAGAACAAAAGGGGATTATGCCTCTGTAAGTAATTCTTCAGGTAATCTACCCGATGAGGTCTCGGAAACAACATTATCTCGTTGCTGCCCCTGTTTTTTCTTCCCAGAATAGATATACCCTTAAAAATTTAGAACTACTATCATATATTCTAATAAACAGAGGATGGCGAGGTTTTCCTTGGACAATTTAATTTAGAAATATTAGTTAATAAGCTGCCTGCGTCAAGTCAATTCAAACTCAAAAGCCAACGAGGTTAGTTAGGAATAGAAGAGCATGATTGAGCTCGTAGGAACACATGCCCCAAAAGGAATACAAGAGCATGATTGTCTCTAGTAGCATTGGTTTTACATTTTCTGGGAATGCTTTGTGACCCAGATGGGAATATTTCCTTTTCTTTTATGACGTTCCAAGACGACTTTCAAAATGATGCTTACACAACTAGATACATAAGTCATTTTCTTTTAATTCCACTAGTTATAGTTATAGGTGCAACGAAGTACAATGATGGATCGACAGAAAGACTAACAAACACACATAAATAAATAAATAAAGATATAAATAAATAAAGGCAAATAGAGAGAGGGGGCTTTCTTAGTTTCTTTATTCAATCTTGCTACATATTCTTTAGTTTTTGATAAACAAGATTCTGCTGGGTTTGGAGTTCATGGAGGACTAGGTTTCCATCAAAGATTAACTAAAAAAAATAGAAAACCTTAATTTACTGGGTGTTGATGAAGAAGGGCGTGAGTTTTCGACAAACAAGAAAACCTAATCCGATATTTTTTTAATGGATACTTCATAATGACAAACATAAAATACATACCGTAGATGATCTGATTTGATCTTGTTTCTTTCCGCTGCTAACGCATCCTAATCTTCTGGAACCACAGGCTGAACCGCAAGTATTACACAGAGACTGCCAGGATCAAAATCCGTCCATGAAAATTCACGAGGAGCTTAATAAGTAAACTGTATAACAGCACAGGCTGAACCGCAAGTATTACACAGAGACTGCCAGGATCAAAATCCGTCCATGAAAATTCACGAGGAGCTTAATATAAGTAAATTATATAAGGAACAAAAAAAATATAAGTAAATTAACCTTTGGTTGGTCTATTTTGTTCTTCCCAAGTTTTGACAGCTGTTCTGTTCGAAGTACCATTGTGCACATCTACATTCAAAGGCTAATCGTTGGGCCAACACCTAGATTGAGAAGGATTCCAAGGAGGCCAATCGCTGGGCCAACACCCAGATTGAGAAGGATTCCAAGGAGGCCAATCGCTGGGTCAACACCCAGATTGAGAAGGATTCCAAGGCTTCTAGCTTGCAAGAGTTTTCACCTTCAAGCTACTTCATTTTCTTTTCTAATTTTGTTTCTTCTTTAGTCTTTCATCCCAGGATATCCATTTTCATTTCCAAACAGCAAGCACCACAAAATCATACAGAAAGCGACACAAACAACCATACCACAAAATAAAAAATAAAAATAGATTTGCAAACAAACCAGCAAAAAAGTAAAATCGCATGGCCATGCTTTAACAGAAGCCAAATAAAATATTAAAAGACAACGAGAGAAATGGATTCTGAAAATGGAGTTAGCCACAACAGGGATAAGGAGCAAGAATATATGGCCGAATATCAGCCAGAAATGGATTTTGAAAATGGAGTTGAGCCACAACAAGACAAGGAGCAACGATCTATGGCCAAATAGAAAAGAATAAATCTCTGAACTCATTTTCTTTCGCCACCTCCAACTCCTCGCCCTTTTTATATTGTATATGTGTCACTTTTTCTTCACCGCCTTTTGCTTTTTTTTCTTTTTTCTCTCCAACGATATAGGTTTTTCTTTCAACGGCTACATCTACCTACATACATCTGGATGTCTATCTTGTGGTATCTTTAAACGGTAATAAATCTTAATATCTTCTTTAAATCATGTGGTCATTAAAAGCAGGAGGGAGGCATGCGAATGGAGTGAGTTTTTTATTATGTTTTAATAATCATAAAATTGCTAATAATGAGATTTTTTTTAATATAATGACCAGTGATGAGAGGAATTTCGGAGGAATTTAGATATGGTTTAATAATCATAAAATTGTTAATAATGACAACTTTTTTAATATAATGAATTTTTAAGGAATTTCGGAGGAATTTAGATATGGTTTAGTAGTTTTATTTTTGGAAAAGTTTAAATTGTGATTTAATGGTTTTAATTTTGTGAAAAATTTAAATTGTGATTTAATAGTTTAGATATAAAATTATTGGATTTAAATTTCTTAAATTTTTGTATATAGATTTGGCGAAGATGTGTAATCTCTAAAAGTTGATTTTTTCCCAAATAAATATAAACATTATTTACTTGTATATCATCTTTTTGTTTCATTAATTTTTAAATAAATTTTAAAATTTACAATATGTAAACTTAACACTTAACAAAAGTACAATCTAAATAAATGCCAACATCATTTCATTAATAAACTTAATAGATCTCTAGGTTACAATCCAAATAAATGTACACACTACCTTTTTTTTAATTAGTTCATAATATTTTTTTTCTTATGATGATGATGGTTAACATCCACTAAGACCGAATTGGTCTATCGGATCTTAAGAGGGTAAGTGATTACTTTTGCTTCTTTAGAATTTTGTTTCTGTGCTCGAAAAGCATTAAGAGAAGCTTTCCAAGATCACCATACTTTTGTTGAGTTAAGAGGTTAGGAA
>JASDQU010298142.1:0-13903 GCA_032191745.1 Picea mariana
AGCTATGGAAAGGAAGACCAACAAATGTAAAGCACTTCAAAGTATTTGGAAGCAAATGCTACATCAAAAGAGAAGATGGAAGAATGTGAAAGTTTGACTCTCGTGTGGACAAAGGAGTACTTGTTGGTTACTCAAGTACAAGGAAAGCATACAAGTGTTACAATTTGAGGTTGAACAAAGTTATGGAAAGCATAAATGTAACAATTGATGAAATGGGTCGATGAGAATTAAAGGAAGAAGAAAATGAACCAATGGAACAACTTTACAAAGAAGAAGCAGAAGATGAAAAAGAAGTAAAATGGGAAGATGAAGACGATCAGATAGAAGTAGAAGAGCAATTTCAACAAGTGCCTCCAAATACACCTAGCAAATGAGTATAGAAGAATCATCCTTCAGATTAGATTATCGGAAACAAAGATGCAGGAGTTGAGACTAGAAGAAGAATCCGTTCACCAAAACAAACGCACCTAGCACTCTCATCTACGATTGAACCAAACAATTTTGAAGAGGCCAACAAGGATGAATTTTGGAATAAGGCCATGGATGAGAAATTAGATCAAATAGAGAAGAATGAACCTTGGGAATTGGTTCCAAGAACAAAGAATAAGAATGTGAATGGAACAAAGTGGGTATTCACAAATAAATTAAATGAAGATGGACAGGTTACAAGGAACAAATCTGGATTGGTATGTAAAGGATATGAACAAGTTGAAGGAATCAACTTTGAAGAGATATTTGATCCAATTTCCAGAATGGAAGCAATCCAATTGCTCCTAGCTTATGCATGCAACAAGAATATTAAAGTGTATCAGATGGATGTGAAATCAGATTTTTTGAATGGGTAACTTAAAGAAGAATTCTACATTGAAGAACTAGAAGGATTTCAGTTGTCATAGAATGCAGATTATGTGTGTAAATTGAAGAAGTCCTTGCATGGTCTAAAACAGAATCCTAGAGCATGGTACTCTAGACTGGATAAATATCTACAGAAGGCAGGGTTCAGAAAAGGAAGTGCAGACAACAACCTCTACATCAAGGTAACTCAAGATAGTATTTTATTAATTGAAGTTTATGTTGATGATATTATTTTTGGAAGTACTGATGACAGGTTAAGCCAAAAATTTGCAAAGGATATGTAGAATGAATTTGAAATGTCATTACTTGAAGAACTATCCTTATTTCTAGGTCTTCAGATACGTCAAAGAAACCAAGGAATTTTTATTTCTCAATCTAAGTATATCAGAGAAATGTTAAATAGGTTCAGAAAGGAAGATTGCAAACTAGTTACCACTCCTATGAAAACCATTTGCAAGTTGAGCAAAGACGATGATTCAAAGTCTACATACCAGAGGCAATATAGGTCAATAATTGGTAGCATACTATATGTGACAACATCCAGACCATATGTAATATAGGTAATTGGATAGGTGGCACAATTTCAAGAAGCACCAAAGGAATCACATGTGTTAGCAATGTAGAGGATTTTCAGATATCTCAAAGGAACATAAGAGTTTTGATTATGGTATCCGAAAGGAAAGGATCTATCACTTATTTCCTACACAGATGGAGATTGGGCAGGTTGCATTGATGACCGATGAAGCACCAGTGGAGCAGCGTTCTACTTGGGTGAGTGTTTAGTATCATGGTTAAGTAAGAAACAATCATCAATATCTTATCTACGACCGAGACAGAGTATATTGTAGCAACATCATGTTGTACATAGGTTCTATGGATGAAACCAACTCTGACAGATATACAGGTTGAGTATGATGAGCCCATTCCAATCTATTGTGATAATACAAGCGCCATCAATATCTCAAAGAACCCGGTGATGCACTCTAAGACGAAGCACATTCCAATTAAGTATCACTTTCTACAAGAACTGGTTGCAAAGAAGAACATCAGATTTGAATATGTGGGCACAAAAGAACAAGTGGAAGATATCTTTACAAAACCACTTCCAAGAGAAGCCTTTGAATATTTTTTCCAGAGACTCTGAGTAATTTATACTCCAAAATGAATGCTTTTGGATGCTTATCTTATATGTATTAGATTTACACGAGGAAGCGCCATAAAGAGGAAATTTTAGGTTGGGAGATCAGTTTCAGGAAGAGTTCAGTCAAGGGGAGCATCCCTGGATGGAAATGTACCTTTTCCATTGATGACAAAGGGGCAGATATTTATCATATGCAAAGATAGAGTTGCTTGGAGAAAGAGCATAGAGGCATGGTTCCAGGGGGAGCGATGGTAATAGGGGGGGCATGAGTGATATGACTTCAGTATTGCATCATAGTGTTGTCATCAATGCCAAAGGGGAAGATTGTTGATTAATTGGGTTAGTTTCCATTGATTTCAACCCTTGAAGAAAGTCTGATAGCGAACTCTGGTAGAACAAAGGTTTGGGTAATAGACCCATGTTTGTTTGATGGATAATGGTATGAGTTTTGATATATTTTCAGGTAAGACTATTCTAGATGGATAGTACATGTCATGCCATTTTCGGTGGTATGTGGAACGTCAGATAACTCCTCACGGTTAGATATTTATGGCCATGTGAAGTTGGAGAAACCTCATAAGACATCTAAAATCCCCAAAAGGTCAAAGTAGTCAAAGTGTTTGTAAAAAAAACTATTTAAATAATAAGTTTAATGGATAAATCCCTAAAATAATGAAAGTGGGATGCTACATGACAATATAAATAGGAGGCAAGGCTCTTTCATTCAATCAAACTTGAACATATTGAATATTATTGAATATCTATTTTGTGAAAGGTTATTTTGGATGGTATTATTGATAGAGAAAAGTGTGGCAGGAAAAGTGTGGTAGAAAAAGTGTGGTAGGAAAACCGAGACAAAAAAAGTGTGGTAGAAAAAGTGCGATAGAAAAATTACGGTAGAAAAAGTGCAACAGAAAAATCGCAGCAGAAAAAGTGTGAAAAAAAATCATGGAAGAAATATCGCGGAAGAAAAAGTGTGGCAGAAAAATCGCAGCATCAAAAGTACGACAAGAAAAATTGCGGCAGAAAAAGTGCGGAAAAAAAATCGCGGCAACAACATGGTTGGGGTCTATTTATGAGAGATATGGAACATATTGTTTGAGGTTATTGGTACAGGTTGTTTGGTGCAAGTGGATTGGTACAGGTTGTTACAAGTTATTGGTACAGGTTGACAGTGGTAGTGGTTGATTCAGTGACAGTCACAGGTTGTCTACATTTGGCATTTATATTTCAGGGTAGTTAGATGGGGCAAGGACAGGTGGTTGTAGCCACCTTCTGGTTGTAGATGGATAACATAGGGGTTTGTAGCCTCCTTCTAGTTGTAGCCAAAGAATTGGGGAGTTGGATCTTCCCTCAGGTTGTAGCCTGAGAAACTAGGGGGTTGGAGCCTCCTTCCAGTTGCATCTAGAAAAAAAAGGAAGATGGTGCTTCCAATGAATGTAATTCTTCAAGACATATAATAAAAAGCATTTTGTGGTTTTCTCTCGCTTTGGGTTTCCACGTAAAAACACTAGTGTACTATGTATATGTATGATTTCTCATTTGTTCATTGTTTATTTACTTTGCAATTATTGGATGATAATGCTACACTGATATAACACTTGCATTATATGATTGAAAATGTTTAAATCGCTCTATTACTGATTCACCCCCCCTCTTAGTAATCCAACAATATTTACTTTAGAGATGAACTTAGATTATAATTCTTCCTTGACTATGAGAAAGGGACTTCATAATTTCTAGATAATGATCTTCACGTTAATTTTCAAAAACAGTGCCAACGATTTGGACTTAATAGGAAAAATATATTTAAAGAACCTAACTTGGTGGGTCCGATAAATCCCTATACCTTGGTAAATCCAATAGTGATTGACAAAGAATTATCCCTACAACTTGGTAAATCTGTTATCACTTGAAGTTTGTTTCTCCTTTAGTTTAGTTTTCGACGCACTTTGTAACTAGTTAACCTATAGTTATATCTATTAGACGTAGTAAGAATCACCGGTGTACTTAAATAGGTTAGCGAATGATTTTTTGTAAGTAAACATTAAGTGATATCACAACAAGTTACATTTTAATTGAAAAACAACATGACTGAAAAATGTGAACACTAATGTTTTGTCTTAACCATAGTAACTGAAGAAAAATATGGAGTTGAGGTTGTCAATGTCGAATTCTTTAGTCCAAGGGTTCTTCTTTTAGATCATGTTCCCTCACATTGATGAGAGATGAATTGGAAGGGTGAACTTCAGAGTACGAGCTCTCCTTGTGGTTGTAGAAAATAAAAAAAACATGTTACGGTTCAAAAAGATAATCTTGTAAAATATTTTTGTTAACAGAATTCCTGGTGATGAACCCTCTCCATATATTTCCTAGTTTTAATGAACTACAAGGTGGTCACATGCCAATCGAATGGGAATACTTTTCTTTACCCTTGATATACAAACAAGACAAAGAGTCAAAGCCCTTTAGAAACACTTTGGTCAGTAATACTTCATTAATAATCATTGATGGGATTCAAATGCAAAAACTACTTCATTCCTAAAGTCAAAATTATGTTGTAAGAATAACTCCTTTGCTATTCCATCCTTTTTCATCAATCTTTGTGACCTCCATGCCCATCCTTATAGTGCAACAAGACCACATGCACTTGACTTGTGGGTTCATTTTCTACCTGTACCTAACTCGTGATAAGAACAACAAGCATATGTGGAATAATATGAGTGAGAGTTTTATATGATACAAGGATTTGTTTGTTCCCACTCTTAAGAATGTTTAAATAAAAAAAGAACTTATCTTGAATCCATGATAATGGATGACAAGAAGTCTTCTCTATTCATAACTAGATAATTAAATTCTACCACTAATCTTTTAAAATTTTCCAATTACAGCCATATGAAGCAAGAGTGTTCTCATGGGTTTGTAGATAGCAACATTTTTTACTTTCATTTTATTGGTGAATGAAGGCTTTTCTATGACAAGACCATTGGTAGGAGTCACCTTGGAATTGCAGTGATAATTATTTTATTCAGATATGGAATTATAATTCTATCTAAACCTCCAGTCTTGTATTTTCTCCATTTGACTAGGTTCCCATATTTTGACTTTAACCTTAACTTTCCTTAAAGTCAATGCTGGTAGATGCTTACACTTTAGATAGATGATTATTTTTGTATTGTGTGTAGTAGATAGATTACTTTTGGATTTATTGTAACTTATTACGAATCTCTTGTTGAACTAAATTTGAATTTGCGTAAGCATTGTGTGATATATTCAATAATTAATGATTTGAAAATAATGGCTTCAATGGTAACGTTTCTATGTGGTCTTCATAATGAATTTTACGTTATATATATTTAATAATTATATTATGGAAATGGAGGGAAAATATAAACATAGTGATGACTAATTGAATCCTTATGCTTAATCAGTGTCAAACCCTTAATAGGTTTGATGATGTAATTTTGTAGTTTTGTGAGTATGATGTACCACTTATATACATGTTTATGGTATTAATTTTAGATGCGTGAATTTTAAGGTTACTCTATGATTATCTTGACCAAATTTACACTTTTTCAATTGCTTACTTATTGGTGTTTAGTTTACTAGTTGTATGTTACAGAACCCTTCTTGCTGTTCAATGTAGACCTCTTCTTCTTATTCACCATTCAAAAATGTTGATTTTACAGCCATGTGATATATATTGATTCTCTTGGAGAATGCATAGCCCAAGGTCAATTTGATTTCTTCCATTCTGGAAACAGGAGAAAATGTTTCTTCAAAACATACTCTTTCAACTTGTGTATATCCTTTGTACACTAATATTTCCTTGTTTCTGGTTACCTGCCCATCTTCATTTAGTTTTTTTCTGAACAACCATTTTGTACCAATCACATTTTTGTTCCTTGGTCTTGGCACCAGTTCCCATTTTTCATTCTTCTCTATTTGATGTAGTTATTCTTTCATGGTTGTGACCCAATGTTCCTCAAAACTATTGGGGTCAATTGTGTATAGTAGTGCAAGGTGTCTTTTCCCTAGTGTAGGAAACATTTTACTTCCTCTCGTCTCTATTCCTGCACATTATCTCCAATAATCTATTATGGTGTATGATTCTTCTAAACCCGATAGTTAGGTGTCTTGAAGGGCATCACAAAGTTCTTTTGGTAATTTTCTTCCTATTATGCCTCTAACTTTTGTTCTTCCTATTGTTCTTGTTCTTCTTGTTCTTCTTCTTTTAATTCTTCTTCTCTTTCATGTTCATTTGGATCTTTCCTTTCATTGATTTTTTGTATACCTGCTTCATCAATCTTTACATTTATGTTTTCCACTATCTTGTTGAGTCTCAGACTATAAAATTTGTATTCCTTGTTTCTTCTTGAATATACAACCAATAATTCAACGACTCAAGAATCAAATTTTCCAACTTTGCAATCTTCTCTTTTTATGTATCATTTTCTTCCAAATACTCGGAAATACTTGATGGTTGATGGTCTTCCCTTTCACAATTCATATGGGGTTTCGTCATTGTTACTTCTAAGCATCCCATTGTTCAATAAATGAACGGATGTGTGCACTTCTTGTGCCAAAAAGACATTTCTCAACTTTGAGTCTTCCAGCATGGTTCTAGCCATCTCTGTTATAGTTTTGTTCTTCCTTTCAACAACTCCATTTTGTTAACGTGTCCTAGCTACTGAAAAATGACGCTATATTCCATTTTTTTCATAGAATTCTATGAATTATTTTGATGTGAATTATTCTCCATTGTCTGATCTTAAACACTTAATTCTTGAATCCATTTCATTTTCAACCATCTCCTTGTACATTTTGAAATTTTGAATACTTATAATTTTTTCTTGAGAAGACATATTGCAATCATTCTTGCATAATCATCAACAAGTAGCATGAAGTATTGTTCTCCATTCATTCATTTTATTCTTGTTGGTACACATAGATCAATATGCACAATTTCCAATGGCTTTGTCATAGAGTATTCCTTTGATCTGAATTTAGTTCTTGTCTTCGTTCCTTGTAGGTGATGCTTACACATAGTACTGGCCGGTTTTGAAATTTCAGGCATTGCGTTGTGCACTTTGTGCACGGTCTAGCCTTTCGGTTTACCAGAAGGGCCGATGGTGAAAAGGTCTTTGTTGGAAAACTAAGGTAAAACCTGGGTCAGCCCATATATCCAACAAATGGTTTTGTTTCCAGCTGGAACTCAGAAGGACATCTAGGAATGGATTTGTTGAAGAAGATGCAGTGGTATAAATGGATGTTCAGGACATGGAAGCCTATGAAGCAAGAGATTGAAAGATGGTTGGAGATAAAGTAGTCAGAGTTCATGCAAAAGGATAATATGGGTTCCAAGTATACACCACGCCAGTACCTGTAGATGTATGTGTTTACTGATTTGCATAAAGAATATTTTTGTTTCTTTCCAGAGTTATTACATGAGTGTTTGTTAAGGTTGAAGGATACCCATTCGATTAATCGAATTAGGCCAATAGAGTGGTCTTCTCAAAATATTGTGCAATTGGAAAGCGTTAATAACAAATTAATGTGCACAGTGGATTTCCGGCTAGACAGTATTACTATGAGGTTGATCACTGAGTTTGTAGTAGACACGGTGAAGTCATATACTTTTGTAGAGAAATATTTATTGAAGGGACCCATAGGGAGGTACATTAGGTCTCTTTACACATCAAATGTGATATTATTACATGATAAAGGCATGATGACCATGGAATCAGACAACTAGATCACTCTATGTGCATGGGGGAATTGGGGGAAGCCCTAAGAAATATCTGAGAAATGGAGAAGGCTCTAGATAGTATATAGAAGAAGGAAGCAATGGACCCCATCATGATGGATGATGAATAGACTAGGGAAATCATAAGGAGTGTAGGTGTAACACACAACGAACAACCCTACCATTATAAGATGAATAATAAGAAGAGAGAAGTAGTCGAGAAAGAGCGCTTGGATAGCGACGAGGAAGAGGTAGAGGATATTCACACCATGGGGTAGATTAAGGATATCTTGTGCACCACATATGAGAGGAAAATAAGAGGTATTGGGTCTGACGCAGAAGAAGGCTCTCCATTCCATATATGAATTAGTGTGGAACCCACAACCCCATGTGTGACTAAGACAACTGAAGAATAAAAAGCAGTTAACCAACAAGTGATTTGTGGTAGAAGAATTTTTAGAGGATGTGGTTCCAGTAACATAAGTGTAAGTTCAACAAGTAGAATTCAAGTATCTACACTGTACGGAGGTGGTAGTTCAGAAAATTTCACAATGGCAGGACAAGATCCAACTATTATGTTACCAAAGTTCCAAGGGGACAAGTCAGATGATCTATGAAAGAAGGTGTTCATCTATGAGAAGATATGGGCAGAAAATAATATTACAGATGAGGATACAAAGGTTGTGTAGTTGGAAATCAAATTTAGAGAAAGCGCATTAGACTAGTACATGGTTCTCACAATAAATAATTCAACAGGAATTCCTACAACTGTAGCAGACGTGAAGAGGCAATTAATCACTGACTTTTAGAAACCAAGATCAAAATACCAATTTTTGAATGAAATGATAGAGATCAAGAAGAAACTAGGAGAATCAATCTGGGAAGTGGACCAGAAGTTCAAGAGGATAAAAGGTAAGTTAAAGTACACTATTATTGATACACATCATAGACATTTAGTTATTAATTCTTTGTTGCCACACTTGAAGTATCCTTTGAGATAGAATAAATTCCAAAGTCAGGGTGAGGCCCTGCAAGCTGTTGATTAATTGGGTTGGTTGTCATTGATGTCAACCCTTGAAGAAAGTTCGGTAGAAAATTTGGGTAGAACAAAGGTTTGGGTAATGGACCCAAGTTTTTTTGATGTATAATGGTATTAGTTTTGATATATTTGTAGGTAAGACTATTCTAGATGGATAGTACATGTCATTCCATTTCCGGTGGTATATGGAACGTCACATAACTCCTCACGGTTTGAGAGGTGTGGCCTTATGAAGTTGAAGGATCCTCATATGATTGGATTGAAGCCCCAAAATATCAAAGAAGTCAAAGTTCTTGCAAAGAAGAAATTATTTAAATAATAAAGTGAAGTGACAAAGTCAAACAGGATTATTTAAATAATTAAGTGAAGTGACAAATTCAAAGAGGATTATTTAAATAATAAAGTGAAGTGACAAAAGAGGATTATTTAAATAATAAAGTGAAGTGACAAAATCAAAGAGGATTATTTAAATAATAAAGTGAAGTGACAAAGTCAAGGAGGATTATTTAAATAATAAAGTAAATACAGAACTCTCTAATTATGGAAAGTGGTTATAAGAAGGTTAACCCTAAAATGAGGAAAATGGGTTAAGTGGTCAAGTGGCTATTGGATACATGTACAAGTGGCAAATTGGGAAAAATTGAACATAGGTGACTATGTGGACAACGTGGCCTAGAAGATGCTTCTAAGGAAGCTACTTGGAGAGTATAAATAAGAGGCAATACTCTCTCATTTCAAAACACACTTGAGCATATTGAATATCTATAGGTGACTGAGGTAACCAAAGGATATCTAAGCTTAATTTTAGAGGGAAATTGAAGTAAAGAAGGCCGAAATTCAAGGGAGGATAAATTCTTTTGATGATGCTTTCTAAGGTATGCTATTTACAGGTCATCTCACCATTTTTGCAATAAATTATTTTCTAGAATGATTCAGGACATGAAATTGGGATTCCATTGAGGAAACATATCTAAGTAGTTGTGGTACGAATTTCAGCTTGTGGGTCATTGTATTTTTGGAGTTACACTCCATGGAAAATAGGGTTTGTGGATAGTCCTGAAACTAGTCTACAACAGGTGTTTCGGGTAAAAATTTCATAACTTCTTCATAATATATCCAAATTCAGTAAGACCAAATGTGTTTGTTAGAGTACAGTATGTAGTATTTTTTGTAAAAGTTTTAGATCCACACAAAAAATATTATGTGCGGGGAACACTCTACAAGTTCGCTCTCTAGAATAAGCCAGAATTCAACAAGGTGTGTCATTTTTGCTATAACTCCTTTTCTGAGAGGCTCCAAGTAGTGACACCTGGAAGAATTGCATAAAAAACACTGAAGAGCATTGTACTATTTTTAAATATTTATTCATTACAAGTACATAGTTATGATTATTTCAAGTTAGGGTTGTTGACTAATCCAAAACTAGTCATGTGAGACTAAAGTAAAGTTTGATGAAAATGCTAGTCTCTTGTTGTTAAAGTTAAGGAAGGTTTGTAGGTTGAGGTACAGGTTGGTGCATAGTTGATGCACTTGTTTATAGTACAAGTTGATTACAAGTTGTTTAGTACAGGTTGGTGCATGGTTTATTCACTTGTTTATGGTACATGTTGATTATAGGTTGATGTACAGGTTGGTGCATGGTTGATGCACTTGTTTATGGTACATGTTGATTATAGGTTGAGGTACAGGTTGATGCATGGTTGATCATGGTTGATCCATGGTTCAGGTTATTGGTACAGGTTTTTTTCTACAGTTTTATTGGTACAGGTTTACAACAATGTATCTCATAGTGATAGTGTGACAGTGGTTCCATCATTCTAATTGCATGTCAGGGCAGTTGGATGAAGCAAGGACAGGTGGTTGTAGCCACCTTTCGGTTGTATCCAGAGAAAATATGGGGTTGTAGCCTCCTTCTAGTTATAGCTAGAGAATTGGGGAGTTGGATCTTCCCTCGGGTTGTAGCCCGAGAAACTAGGGGGTTGGAGCCTCTTTCCAGTTGCAGCTAGAAAAAAAAGGAAGTTAGTGTTTCCAATGAATGTAATTCTTCAATACATATAAGACAAAGCATTCTGTGGTTTTCTCTCACTTTGGGTTTCCACGTAAAATTACTGGTGTACTGTGTATGTGTATGATTGCTCATTTGTTCATTGTTTATTTACTCTGCAAATATTGGATGATAATGCTACATTGATATAACACTTTTATTATATGGTTAAAAAGGATTAGATTGCTCTATTACTAATTCACCCCCCCTCTCAGTAATCCAACAATTGGTATCAAAGCAGGTTCATTCAAAAATCAGTTTAACCATTGAAAGGTAAATCACAGAGAGAAACAACATGTATAAAAATGGAATACCACAATTTGATGGACAGAAGTATGCATTTTGGAGTATAAGGATGAAGACATATATACAAGCATGGGGATTTTAAATTTGGCAATCAATTGTAGATGGATAGACAACACCAACAGTTCCACCGACAAATGAAAAAGTAGTGAAACTCGGTCAGAATAATTCCAAAGCCACAAATTCACTTCTGAATCATCTTGGAGAATCGATATTCACCAAAGTTGCACATTATAAATCCTCTAAAGAGATTTGGGACAAACTTCAAAGTATTTATGAAGGATATTCAAAATTCAAAGCAGCAAAGCTTCAAACTTACAGAGGTCAGTTTAAACAACTAAAGATGAAGGAAGATGAGAATATTGCAGCTTACTTTTTACGAGCTGGTGAAACAATAAATGCAATCTTGGGATTGGTTGAAGAAATCAAAGAATCTGTAATTGTTCAAAAGGTAGTAAGATCTATTCCTATAAGATTTGACCCTAAGATACCAACACTAGAAGAAAGAGAATATCTAAACTCAATAATCATGGACGAACTACATGGAATATTCACGGCATATGAAATGAGAAATAAATAGGAAAATCCATATATAAACTAAGAGGCCTTCAAAGAATACAAAAGGTCAAAGAAAAAGGGAAAGAAAAAAGAAAAAGAACATAGTAGCAGCAGTGACGTCTCAGAAGATGATGAAGAAGGGGCCAACTTTATCAGAAGATTGAACAAGGGAACCAACGACAATTATAGAGCTAAGATTCCTTTGATTTTTTTTAATTGTGATGGTATTGGTCATTTTGCTAAAAAATGTCCTCATGAGAAAAAGAGAAATGATGAAGGTTACTCAAATAGAAAACAAACATATAAAGGGAAAAGAACCACAAAGAAAGTTTTCAAGAAAACATTATGCACCAAAGAAGACATCTCATCATCAGATGAAGATGAAGTGAATGACAGTGAGATAGAAAAAGTTTTATTCATTGGAGGAGAAGACTCTGATAAAGAAGACTCTGAAGAAGAATATGAAGAGGTCGAAGATGAATATGAAGAGGCATAAGTTGACTAGCAAGAAGAATTGTTGTGTGCCATAGAAATTATCAGAAGAGAAAAGAAGAAAAACAATAAACTACAAGTGAAACTAAACAAGAAAGAAGACACTCAGGAACTAGAACAAATAATCACAAATTTGAAGGTTCAAATTGAAGAAGATAAAAGAATTGAAACTCAAAGAACAACTAGAAGAAAGAGACAGGATCATTGGAAATTTGGAAGCAGAAATTATCACATTAAGAAATGATCTTCAAAATAAAAATATGCAGAACAACTCAAATGTTTTGAACGACATTATTAGCAGCCAAAAACCTCATCATGACAAGTCCAAACTTGGAAACAATCGGACAAAAAATGGAACAAGCTCCAAAACAACAGAACAAGAAACATATCCAAAAAGCTATGCAGAAATAATCAAAGGGGATAGGAAGGTCTACAAAGTAAATTATAGGGACACTCCTCCACCGAGAAGATTCAGATTTTAGAATCAACGACCAATAGAAATAGATAGGCCTCGGGAAGAAGAAGGATTCATAAGAGTGCCTCATTTTAGAATATCTTCAACTCCTAGGTATCAAACTATATTTTTTGGTTTATGTTATGCATGTAATAATTTTGGACATAAAGATGTGAATTTGAGAGATAACAACAGGAACATAAACAACTTTGAAAGTCATACACAAAAGGGTTATCCAAGAAGTCCTAGTGAAACACAGAGAAGAAGTTACAATAGGTTTGAATCTTTAAGCACTGAAGTGGAATGCTACAAATGTAACAACTTTGGACACATGGCCAAAGATTGAAAAATGACAGTCCCTCCTAAAGAACCACAACAGAACAACAACAGTCACAAACATGAACCTCAACAAAGGACATGGATAAGAAAGAAGAATCAATATAGCAATGAACAATTCACGCTCTCTCTACAAGCTAAGAAGAATAAACATGGTTGGTATGTTGACAGTGGCTATTCAAAACACATGACAGGTGATAGAGATAGGTTTCTTACATTAATAAAGGAAAGAGATGGATCATTCTCCTTCAGAAATGATGATTCAGCTAAAATCATTGGAAAAGGCATGGTCATAATTGGGAACAAGAATACCAAGGAATAAAATGTTCTAATAGTATAAGTTATGAAACATAATCTTCTAAGTGTGAGTCAAATTTGTCACCAATGTCATAAAGTTACTTTCGAGTAAAAAAAGTGTGAGATAAGAAAAGAGGGTTCAGGAAAATTGATTGCAACAATTGCGAGAACTTCAAGAAACATATATGTATTAAGTGAAATTGGAAATGAAAAGTGTTTCATAGGAAACGAATATGAAAGTTGGCTATGGAACAAAATAATGGGTCACATACATTTTGATAACATTTTCAAAGTCAACAAAAGGGAAGAAGTTAGAGAAATTCCCCAGATCATGAAACCAACCAACACTTTATGAAAGTATTATTCTAATATCCCTAGGATGAGCCCCAGTTGTATTATGAATTGTAAACATGTTTTGTAGGCTAGTGATCTGGGCAATTATAAGTTGGTAGGATTATGTGTTAGTAGGACGGAGATCCTAGGTGTTAAAGGCTAGGAACCTATTTTGTACATGTAAATATTCATATTATTAATATAAAAACATTGTTCATGTAGATCGACCATGATAAAAGAGAATGGGGGACTATACTCCACTAGGCTGGGTAAGGGAGAGGGCGATGAGAGGTTGGAAAGAGGGG
>JASDQU010298143.1:0-13942 GCA_032191745.1 Picea mariana
GGAGATGATGTGGCACCCTTCCATTGATGATGGAACCCTTTGATGATGAGAAATTTCACTTGGATGATGGGGTGTTGCACCTTTTGATGATGAGGCACCTAGATGTGACATTTTGGGGCTTCTTGATCATGGTATGGCACCTTCTAATGAGACATCACACCCATTGGAGGCATGGGGAACCTTGATGCGACCTTTTTGGATTCTTGATTAGGAGATGGCACATTTTGATGAAATGTGACACCCCTTGGATGATGAGGTGCCTCTTGGAGATTAAACATTGCACCCTTTCATGGCAATGTTTCGCTTTTTGTGCTAGATCTCTCATATAAATAGAGAATTATTTCTCATTTTGTAAATCATTGATACTTGTGGACACTTATCACTCTTTTTTACTTCTACTTGTTCTCTCTCATGAAGAATTCTATAGATGGTTAACTAGGGCAAATTTTTTGGGAGCTATGCTTTTTGATTTCACTACTACTTGGATGACATGGAAATCAGGGTTTTGATGGCTAAAAGACGTTTTGAGTAAGTGTTCTCTTTTCATCTTATGGTTATGTTTATGAATGCATTTTTAGATTGATGTTTCTTCTCTAGTGGTGGTTCTTCATCCTCCTGGATCATTCTTGAACAAACCCTTCTTGTCAAAATTATTGGAAGGTTTTCTAGTGGATAAATATTCCCTTGCATTATCCATTAATATTTTAGGAGGATTGCCTAGGGTTAGTAGTGGACAAACTCCAAGCCTCACCATAAAATAATCCACTTCATTCTCCCAAGAAGAATCTTTATTTGACCCCATATGCCCAAAAAAGTAGGCACTAGTCTTATTCTTCAAACTAGTCAATCATTATTACTGAATTTTACTACTTTAGGGTTAGAGATTATAATTTGGTGCAAAATATTATTTCCAACCATAAATACCATGATGTCTAGGGAGTTTAGGCATACTATCGACCTAAAATATGTGGTTGAAACCCTAATTTAATATAATTAAGTGTTATGACAACCATCTAAAGAAAAACCTGTAGGGTTTTAGGGCTCATTTTCACTGTTTAATTATTTGATTTCGTTGGAAATTAAAACCTTATTTTAACCTAGTATTTAGTCGTCTTATTCGCTAATCCATTTCATGATCATATGGATATTATTTCTATTGTTGTAATTATTTATTTATTGTTGTAATAATTCATTTACTGTTGAAAAAACATCAATCTTATTGCTATAATAATTTTACTACTGCTAAAAAACACTTATTTCACCGCTGGAATATTTTCTATATTGGTGGGAATCATTTATTAATTTTTTTTGTTATAATTTATTTAACTACTATAATCATTTACTTACTACTGTAATTACGTATATTTATTGAAATTTTTACTTCATCCTTAGACTTTTTCTTCATTTCTAGTGTTTTGGGACCCTATTAAACTTAAACTTGACTTGGAAAGCCTCTCTTTTTGGCTTGAATCCTCAAATTTTAAATCTAAAAAATGTCTTATTCCACCACCTCTTTATTACTTTGCCTATCCTTATCTTGGTGATAGTGTCATTAGCCACTCCAAAAGGCCCTAGACTTGATTGTGTCTTGCTTAGGGATTCTTGGAGGCTATTGGGAAATACTCCCTTGTATTGGATATTATTCCTTCACTAAAGAGAGGGAAGTTGTTCTCTAGGTGATAGTGGTGACATCTTTCATGTTCCACTAGTCTTAGTGCCTTGTGAACGTTTTTCACTTGGGTGTTATATTGTGTGCTAACATTTTGGTGTTACTGTTAGGGATTGTTATCCCCATTTTGTGGGATAACTAAGGATATCATGTCTCGAGGCCCTCAAGTTGCAGATATGGAGTGTTGAGAGACTACAATACCAGCAATGTCCACTTGCACATATAGGATCCCACTCAATCACCACCTTCTGATCCATTGTCAACGCATCCACCACACCAGCTAGCTTCTAGAAGGAAGATGGGTCTTTCTCCATGCAATACAAGTTAGGTATTGTGCAGTATCATAATGTACCCTCATCATGAGACGACCTATCATGATCATGAGTATTTAGCAGTATGACATTACCATCATCTAGTCACCAAGTTAGGGTAGTGGCACTCAATTACACAACTGATAGAAAGGGGGTCTCATCATGAGCTAGCCTTCTCATCTCTCTGAGGTATTTATGAATGACATTTTCAATATCAGGACACCATGCCAAGATAGTGACCTTCAACTTGTTCCTTAAAGCATGAAAGAAATAAAGAATGGAAAAAAGATGGGCCTGGAAAAATTACATCGCAAATGAAGGTACCACACACACACTACAAAGGCCCCCGTGAATGAGATAATGCGAGCCCTTGCATGTCATGAAAATCATTGACCTATGAATTCTAAACCCTTTCCACCTCATCATCCACTACATAACCTTGAAAGGCCATCCTTGGAAGAATCCCATACTTGAGGGCTTTAGTATACCCAATCGGACTCCTATGACACCCCTCCCATACTTAAACTTGGTCAATTGTATAATGTTTTTGATCATTTGTTTAATTTGATGAGGTAGTTTTGATGCACATATTTAGATTCCTTGCTTATTATATGTGGTTTACAATTGTTATGCTATATTTCACTTGAGATATTTGGAGGGCGTACCCTTCTATTTTGCAGAACCTTGCTTGGTGGCCAGTGTTGGGAGAACAAGCCTAGATTGGGCTTCTCTGGGGCAAGAACCCCATAGGATGGATGCCTAGGGCCCGCATGTGGGATGACCGAGATGTGCCTTCTGATTCCTAGAAGATAACATGACGAGCATGAATCATCCTCTACTACCCAAATGACTTGCCTAGGAGAAGAGAAACGTCACATCCTTGAGGGTTGACATCATGAAGGGGCTAGGGTTTGGTGGTGATGGAGGTGCACATTGACACTAGGCATATATTGACTGAATGAGGCATGGAGAAGGCTTGGCGCATGAAGAAGAGGCTCAAGGAGCACCAATGAATTCCACATTCTTCTCCAACGACTTGCTCAAGTGCCAAAACGTCCCCTAAAAGGGTGATGTCATCTTATTTTTAGGGTTTCTATTGTCTTAAAGTGAAAAATAAATATTATTATTTGTTTCAAGGGGTAAGATAAGGTTTTTTTACCCCTTATCTTATGTTTTACCCTTCCTAAGTGGAAAAACTATCTTTTAAGGTTTTTGTATAAATAGATATCACGTGAATCTCATTTCAAAACATAATTCTCCCATTGTGAGGAGTATTTGGCTGAAATTTTCGCTACTCTTGGTGATTATGGTGTTTCTCTCTTGTGAAATGTATTTTGTTGGATGTCTCTTGGTGAATGGATGAGAAGGAGTAATGTGCATTGTTGAGTTTAGTGTTGTTATTAGATTAATTCCAAATTACATGAGCATTCAATGCATTTCCAAAACAACAGCATAAAGAGGATCATTGACAAAAACACAATCACAAGGTATGCAACATTTTATCCTTGGAAACCCTCATGGAGGAGAAAACCCATAAAAAACTTCCTCAATAATAGATTTCCAATACAATTCCAAGACTAAGAAAAAAACACCAAGAATAAACCAAGATTGAGCATGTGCCTCTCTTCTCCTTCCTCCTACAACTACAACTGCCTTCAAGATATGTGCACTAGATGAGTGAGTGTGAGTGTGTATAAGTGAGGCACCATCCTCACATATAAATACTAGTTGAGGAGGCACTAGGGTTATGTCTCTTCAATTAGTAGGGTCGACTTCTTCTAGGAGTGGTCAAAACCACTTTATAAACACTAGGGGCTGACTTTACAAATACCACCATATAACTATGGTTTGAACAATCCACAAAAGGGGATTTGGTCTTATACAAGACCCGACATGATCAATACACAAAAGGGGATTTGATCTATAAGATAATAACTCAAATATAATTATAATATTCTTCAAAGTTACAATATTTCAACACTCCCCCTTAACGAGAAGCGTATTCTATTTACATGACCCAATACAACATCATAAAGAGAAACAGAGGGTAGTATCATCGTCAGCATTTGGAAAACAGACTGACACATCTACAAATCATCAAAAAAAATTCTCATAATCAATATCATCATCGTTCATATCATGGAGTTGGAGTAACATCATCAGCAGCAACAGCAGCATGAAGCTGAAACATCAACATCAATAACATGAAGCTAGAACAACATCATCACCAACAACACAAATTTGGTACAACGTCACCAATAACACAAGGCTGAAACAACCTCATCAATAGCATGAGGATGGAATAACATTATCAACAACACAAGGCTGGAACAACATCATCAACATATGGCAACAAAATGAGGCAGGTGCAACAACAACATTTTGTGGTACTCTAACAAACCGTCCTTACCGGACCTTTGGGATCTACTCAGGAATCATAAGATTCCTTAGGATATGAAATCCTAACAATCTACCATGTGGTACTCTAACATGTCGTCCTTACCAGACCTTCAGGATCTGCCCAGGAATCATAAGATTCCCTGGGATATCAAATCCTAACAGAGCTACCACTACTGACCACAACTGGCATATACATGCATAGGTACTCTAACAGACCATCCTTACTGGAACTTCGGGATCTTCCCAGGGATGATCAATCTTCTAGGATATAAAATCCTAATGGAGCTACCCGTTGTTGGTCAGGATACCATAGTATCATTAGCATCACTCCCCCTTTCGAGGGAGGTCCTTTCGGACAATACCAAGCTTGTCTCAGAAGTACTCAATCTTCACATGAGACATAGGCTTGTCAATGCATCTACAACCTACTCATTTGTGCCAACATGTTGGAGCTTTAAAACTCCCCTCTGCACCATATCACGAATGTAGTGATACCAAATCTCTATGTGCTTTGACTTATCATGGAACATTGGGTTCTCCATCATCTTTATACAACTTTGGTTATCACATAGAATCACGATGGATTCCATCTCCAGATAGAATAGAACTGTCAACAAATTTTGAAGCCATATGGCTTCACAACTGGCGGAACATGCTGCAATGTATTCTGCTTTTGTTGTGGTGAGAGCAATACTAGATTCCTTCCTGCTTTTCCATGAAGTCACGGCTGACCCCAAACTAAAACAACTTCCTTAATTGCTCTTCTTGTCTAAAGCACTTCTAGCCCAATCTGAATCAGTATATCCATACAGTCTGAAGTCATGATCTCTAGTATAATAGAGACCATAATCCAATGTACCCTTAAGGTAGCTCATCATATTCTTTGCAGCTACAAGGTGAACACGTCTGGGCTACACCAGATACCGACTCAAGTTGTTCACAACAAAGCATATATCTGGCCTAGTATTCGTCATATACATCAACAATCCAATAATTTGTCTGTATAGAGTAGCATCAACCAACTCTGACAAAGTATCAACCAGGAGATTCAAATTTGTTTACATGGGTGTGTTCATGGCTTTACAGTCCAACATGTCAAATCTCTTCAATATTTCAACTACATACTTCCCTTGGTTAAGGAAGATCTTATATGGGCTCTACCAAACTTCAAGACCTAATAAATAATGCATCAGCCCTAGGTATTTCATCTCAAACTCTACAACAAGCTTCTTCTTGCAATCTGTGATGAGATTTTCTTGTCTTGTTAAGAATAAGTCATCCACATATAGTAGCAATATACCTATCTCATCATTCATAACCTTGAAGTAAATGTTAGAATCATCTTTACTCTTGGTAAATTTCAAGCTCATCAAAAAACTATCAATTCTGCCATACCAAGCTCTAGGAGCTTTCTTCAACCCGTATAGAGATTTCTTCAACCTGCATACATGAGTCTTTCTATCTTCAACTTCAAACCCTTGTGGTTGTTCTATATACACTTCTTCTTCAATAACACCATTTAAGAAGGTTGTTTTCACATACATATGGTGTAACTTCCACTTCATTTCGACTGCAACACTATGATGGTTCTGATAAAAGTGTATATGGCTATAGGAGCAAATGTTTCTTCATAGTCGATACCTTCCTTCTAAGAAAATACATGAGCCACAAATCTTGCCTTGTGTTTTTCAATACTTCTGTCTATTGTATGTTTTATATTGTATATCCATTTGAAAGATACCACATCTTTGTTCTTTGGTATGGGAACTACTTCCCATACATCATTCTTTATAATGAACTTGTATTATTTTGTTATGGCATCCATCCATTCTTTCTTCTAAATGGATTCTTCAAGGCAAGTAAGTTCCTTTTCTATAAGATCACACATCAAGGAAATATAGTTGGAGAATGGTTTAGGTTTCTTACTTTGTCTCGTGGTTCCTTCTGGGGCACCATACTGCTATGCATCTTGAATAAGTTCTCTCTCCCAAGTTGGATTTCTCATGTGAGAGATCTTCATACGTGGAGGTTCTTGAGATTCTATAATATCATGATCTTCTGGAATCTCATCATCACGGGTAACTGTAACTTCCTTCACGGGTTTTGCAACTCTAGGAGCTACAGGTTCTTCTTCATATACATCTTCAAGCTGGCATTTCCTTGAAATTTTGAGTGTTGCATCTTCATTAAAGGTTACATCTCTATTGATCTCAATATGATGGTAACCTGGTATGTAAATTTTGAAGGCCTTAGAGACCTCACAGTATCCAACAAATATTCCCTTCTTTCCTGAAGGATCCAATTTAGTTCTCTTTTCTTTTGGAATGTGTACAAATATTGGACAACCAAATATTTTTAGATGGCTTACTTTTGGATTATTTCCAGTGAATATTTCTTTGGGAGTTTTGAATCCAAGTTCACTATGGGATAATTTGTTTTGGACATATACTGTTGTTCTTACTACTTCATCCCATAAGTGCATTGGAAGATCTTGATCATGAATCATAGTCTTTACTACTTCCATAATTATTCTATTCTTTCTTTCTACTACACCATTTTGTTGAGGATTATAGGGGGTGGTGAGCTCCCTCTTAATCCTGGCATCTCTGCAAAAGCTTCCAAATTCATTTGAAGTGTACTCTCCTCCATTTTCTAACCTGTGTATCTCAATTTTCCTTTCAGAGAGGTTTTCTACTAAGGTTTTGAATTCCTTGAACTTTCCAAGTACTTCGTCTTTTGACTTCAAGAAATAAACCCCAAGTCTTATGAGAGTAATCATCAATAAAAGATACATAGTATACATACCCACTTAGAGAGGTTAATGGCATTGGACTGCATACATCTTAGTGGACAAGTTCCAATATTCCTTTTGTTTTATTGTTGCTCTTTGAAAAAGTATTATTTATGTTCTTTCCTTGTGAACATCCCTTCCATACACCTTCATGATCAACCTTTAATTATGGTAAACCTGTAACTACATTGCTTACATATGGTAAGACTTTCTAGTTGATGTGAGCTAGTCTTATATGCCAAAGTTTACAAGGACTTTCAGTAGAGTGAGTCAAGGATACATCTGAGTGACCTTTTAACTTGTATAAACCACCTTCTCCTGTTCCAATAACAATTGCATCTTATATAGTTTCTCCTTTAGGCCACATAAGAACTTCACCATCTATGAATGAAACCCTAAAACCTTTCTTATCTAGAGCTTATATAGAAAGTAAGTTCTTTGTCAAACCTAGTATATAAAGTACATCCTTCATCCTCATCAGAATTCTTGAATCAAGTTTGTAGGTGGATTCTCCCATTCCTTTGATAGGGTACTTTTAATCATCTCCAAGTGAAACTTTTCGGGGGAAGTCCTTTTCTATAAGGCTAGAAAGAATGTCTTTCTGACATGTCATGCGCTTAGAGGCACCGCTATATATGAGCCAAGTATCCTCTCCAGGTGTCATAGATCCTGAGAGGGATGAAAACAAAACATAATCTTCAATTTCTTCTTTATTCAACTTCTTAGGTGGCTCATCATCTTCAGCTACATGGGCATGATGTATTTTGTTATTTCTCTTCTTGTATTCTTCCCTTTTGGCGGGACAATTCTTAGCAATGTGTCCAATCTTATCACAATGATAACATGGATAAAAGGAGAAATCTTTTCCCTTTCTCTGACCCTTATGATATTTCTGGAATCTCTTTGGAGGGTGAGATTCTTTATGAAAGTGGGTCTTCTTTTTAAAATGAGACTTTTTCTTTCCTCCTTTACATTAGCATCTAGGGCTTGATCTTCATTTCTTAATAGGACAACTTCTCAGTTGGATACTCTTGCTTCTTCTTGAACACATTCTTCCCATAAACTATCAAATTGGAGTTTCGCTTTTCTTGCACAAATAGTTTGAATGAAGGAATCTCAAGGTCTTGTGAGACCATTAAGAGTTGTCATTATAAGTTCATCTTCATCTAAGTTGTCTCCAATTTCCTCTAATTGTTCCTTGAATTGAGAAACCCTAGAAAAATAGTCTTGAACTGTTTCTCGTTTTTGCATCTTTGTATTCTTGAGTTGGGTTCTCAAGTTCATCTTCCGATTGATGTTCTTTCCTTCATACATTTTGGTTAGGGCATCAAACATATAGTTTGGAGTATTCTTAGAAGATACTTGAGGGATCAAGTGGTCTTTAATGTAATCTGAAATTATTCTCTTAGCTCTAGAATCATATCCCTCTTGCACTTCTCTTTGGCTTCATCTTCTTCGAGTTCCGGTACATTTTCTTTTATTAATTTTGCAAGGTCATTCTCTTCAAGAATCAGTCCAATTATGTACTTCCAGGCATGGAAATTTTCCACACCTTCTAACTTGTCAACAAGCTTGGTGCTTGTAGACATCTTGACTTGGAGCTAGGAATATGATCAGAAAATGGAAGTGTTTCAAAAATGAATCTGAACTTACCAAGAGATGCGCTCGGCTGAGGTGAGTTGGCTGGAACTGACTATTTCAGAAAATTCCAAGTTTTACCCCTTGAAACTTGACCTGTGCAAATATGGACTGGGACTTCTTGTACCGGTTCTGGTTTCCTAGTTTTCTAGTTTTTTAGTACCAGCTAAAACTAGGGTTTGAATTTTTGGAGAATCTAGCCACTGGAAAAGTTCTCTCAAGATGCTAAAAGATGCTCTAGGGCAAGGCGTACTTCCCAAGATATATTTTGGTCAAAAATTTATCTTCAGTAAAAAACCTTAATTTCCTTGTATGTCAACAATGACATTTTTAGATACCTAGTGAAAGGTGTTATATTCAGTCAAGCTCTGATACCATGTTTAGTTTAGTGTTTTTATTAGACTAATTCCAAATTACATGAACATTCAATGCATTTATGTTCTAAGACTTTTGCGACCATTGTTGTGATGAGATAGTTCTTTCGGATTCATCGCATTGGTTTCTTCATATTCGACGTTTCGGACCAAACCAATGTGGTCCATCATCAGAAAAAGTTTTATGAGAAATGAATATTCAATGCATTTCCAAAACAACAGCATAAAGAGGATCATTGAAATAAACACAATCACAATCTACGCAACGTTTTATCCTGGGAAACCCTCATGGGGGAGAAAACCCAGCAAAAACTTCCTCAATAATATTTTGTCAATACAATGCCAAGACTAAGAACAAAACACCAAGAATAAATCAAGACTTAGCATGTGTCTCTCTTCTCCTTCCTCCTGCAACTGCAACTGCCTTCAAGATATGTGCACTAGATGAATGAGTGTGAGTGTGTATAAGTGAGGCACCATCGTCAGATTTAAATACTAGCTGAGGAGGTGTTAGGGTTATGTCTCTTCACTTAGTAGGGATGACTTCTTCTAGGAGTAGTTTAAACCACTTTATAAACATTGGGGGGCGACTTTACAAATACCATCATATAAATATGGTTTGACCAATCCAAAAAAGGGGATTTGGTCTTATTCAAGACCCAACGTGAACAATCCACAAAAGGGGATTTGATCTACAATATAATAACTCAAATATAGTTATAATATTCTTTGAAGTTACAATATTTCAACACACACCCCCTAAAGGCTTGCTCTCTTGGCTCTTGGATGAATTTTGTATGGTAAACTAGGGTTTGATATCTCATTTCTTGGATTAGGTAAAGAAAAATATGCACATGTTGTTTATTTCTTGCTTATTTTGGTTATTGTTGGTGGAAACCCTGGGGAGGAGTATGTTGGATACACCCTACATCATTGCTTCATCTTATTGTTAAGGTTACAAGTCTTTCTTGAGCAAGGGTCTCTAGGAGGAATACAAGTGTGTATACCCTCCTAGATTTACCCTAATTTGGTTGGCATACCCTAGGGAGTAAGAGGATTTACACCCCTAGGGTTGTTTTTGATCTAAATTGTGCTTTAAAAACCCCATTTACCCAATTTTAAAGGCACTCATCTGAATATTTTTGCATTGGAGAAATAAAATAATGCATTGGAAAACATGAATTTTTGACATATTAACTTTTTGCAATCTAGGTTTTGTTGTTCCTTTCACACCTCTAAGCCACTAGGGYGTCCCCTATAAAGGGGTATTGCTTGTTGTTGTTAAAAACATTTATCATCAGCCATTTTGGATGTAGAAACCCTATTCTAACTTATTTAATAGCTCTTAAATCAACCACTGAAAGTTGCTTAAAGTTTGCACAAATAAACTATTAGGCCTAGTGCACTTTTTGGTAGACTTTGGGGTAGTTTTAGTGGTTGATATTATTGCTGTAATAAATTGTTTAAAACAAAGCCATAAGGCTGATTTATATTGCTGCAGAAAGTGTTTACAACAACCTTACCTTTTATGCTAGTATTTTGGTCTTTGAATCTTGAGTTTCACTAATGTTTAGCTAGTTTATCTCTTACATATTTTACTTGATTTATAGCACTTGTTTAGCAGCTTATTGTGCCATTTCATTGCTAATATATATTGTTACTAACAAATTCTATTATGTAAAACAATTTTAACTTGCTTGTCCAATTGATATATCACAATGTATACTTGGTTTTCCTTGTGTCTCGGGTATGTATTATCTCTTGGCAGGTTACTCAAGGCTTTGGAAACCTCAAACAACCCTCAAGACTCATTACCAAGTTCCATTTTCCATATAGAAACTTGAAATTTAAGGGAATTCGTTCATACATCACATTTTCCATCTCAATCCTCCCCTAGGGTCTCCGGGATTCCTCCTTTGAGGTGACTACCTCACCTCTAAAGTGACAGGAACTTCTGCCTAAGGTGACAATGGGTAGGTGCGCTCTAAGTTGTTGTCAATTGGTGGTTGGGTCGAGCTTTTCCCAACCTACAACTTGTGTGATAACATGGAGAATTAAGTCATTCTTCTTGGACATCCGAAGACTGTGCTTCAACAAGTTTTGATGAGTGTAAGCCAAATCCTAACCTAAGTATACTCATTTAGCAACTTCAATATGGGAAGAAGCCCTTTTCCCTATGCAAATTTTGAATACTCTATGCTTGTAAGGTGAAGCAAGCAAATACATTTTAGATTCACTCTGGCAACTCCACACTCACATGTTTGGTATGAGGAACCATCTCTTATTTTTACACTTCACATCAAGTTGTATGATAAGTGAAGAAATATGGATCCATGGGAGTTTCATGAAATGTATAAGGCTATTTATGTTCATAGTATTCCTAGATACCCAAATCACTTTTCTTCATATTGGTGGGATGATTATCCAAAATTTGATGATGATCCATCTTCGACCATTACTCATGTTGTAAAATTCTTAAAATATATCTCAGAAATAAATATGATACATGAAGATGTGCTGATGAGATTTTTTACTCTTACTCTAAAAGCAAGACAAAAAGATTGGGTCCAATATTATTACAAACCAAAGAGTATATCTTCTATCATAGTTTTCATTGAATAATTTCTCAAGCATCAGGGCCAATATTTTAGAGGTACGAAGATACTTTCAAGGACCTGATGAAAACCCTATAAGAATAAGATATTCTTAACCCCGTTGAAGATGATGAAGACTTCATTAAAGAACAAGAGCATGAAGAATAAGTTGATGAGGAAATTCATAAAGCACATGAAGGGCATTTTGATGAAGATTGCATTGAAGATCATGAGTTTGTGAATGAAGAGTTGCATCATTCCATGCATGGAAATTTTGATGAAGACTTTGAAGATAAAGAACCTCAGGGCATCGTTGAAAAACTAGAACTTGAAGAAGGGATTCATGAAATAAGTTATCAAGCTTTTGAAGAAGAGCAAGATCCACATCGTGAATCCATTGAAGAAGAAGACCTTAATGAAGCATATCATGTTGAATATCAACTCCACAAAGAAGGCCCTATTGAATAGATCACTCATGCTCATGAAGACAATACATTGATATTTTCCCCTCCATTTAATGAAGATGAGGAATCCAATCTTCCATCTCTCCTTCACATGAAAACAAGGGTATGGTAAATTGTACTTTTTTTCAAGATTTTGGTTCTTATAATGCAACCTTTGATGATTTGGAAAGTCAATCATTTTTAGAGAAACCCTTGAATTTGGTAAATGTCTCATTTGGTGAACAACACAATGATCATGAGATTGAAAATATTTATGACCTTCTTCACTTTGAAAGGAATAAATGGGATACATGTTGTTTCTATTTTGATGGGGATCCCTTTTATGATATTGACAATGACTCTAGAGTTAAGAGTGCAGAGTTGTTGCCTTTGGAAAAACCATAAATATAGATAAATGATGTATATTTTTGGCAACATGAAGAGGATATGTTCATAGAATCGTTTCGACCACCTAGGGCTCATTTATTTCATCCTTTTCATGACAATTTCTAGCCATATTATATGGGGTATGATACATTTTCTTTTGAGGACTTGAAGCTATTTTATGAAGAAATTTTTTAGACACCCCTATGCTCAAATTTTGGTGAACATTCATTTTACAAATCTACATTACAGCACTCTTGTAGGGCTATGATTCACACAGGGCAGCAAGTATTTCATAGCATAAATTTCTAGCCATATTTTTCTTCATCTTGTCCTCAATATGTGATTGGAAATACTAATGGAAATTATGTTTTTGATGTTGAGATATCTATGGGGAATTATTTTTTTTCAACTTATGGTTTGCTGTAAGGATTACCACCCACACATAGAAGATCAACAAGCCCTAAGTTGAGAGAAATTGTTTTTTCAAGATATGAATTTACACCCCATTTTTCATCCCCATATTTGTCAAGCAACCATGAGGTAGTTCTCAGATCTCTTATGATTCCATCTCAAGCTTTGGGGAGTGAATTTATGTAATAAATCCAAGGTTACCATCTTTTGAAGTACATGGATCAACCTTACAAGATGAAAGGGTTGCATTATGAAGGCCTTGCTTGGAAAAAGGATGAACCATCATTGATATATTGCAGCCCTATTAAAAGATGGATAGAGCAAGTGTATGGATGCACATCTCGACACGATTTTGTTCCCCTTGCCCGCCCTCATCAGTTGGGGTCATGTTGTGTGATTATTTTACACATCCTGATTGTGTTGTGTCATTTAATTACTTTCATTTGTTGGTTGATCATATGCAATTATAATTAGTTGAAATTTTTCTTTACTCTATATTTTTTTCCTAGATAAAATAAAAATAAAAAACGTATCTTCTATTTGAGTAAAATGGCAGGTACAATCCTTAGGTGGACATATGCATTACAAAAAGAGCATCATAAAACTTTCTCAACTAGAAACTATATCTAGACCAAGAGCTTACATGAATCCAAACTCAAAGGAGTTACATAGCCATATAGTTAAAATGTTCCAAAAGTGTTATACAATGATACAATGCATAGAAAGTGACCAACAAGATGCAAAATAACAAAGGAATTACAAATCAAAGAGGACATCCTCTCTGATTGTAAGAATCCCTCCATTGGAGAATTCTTCAAGAACAAAGTGATTTTCAACCAATAATTGTAGCATCATTAGATACAACATGAGTCGAAGAATTATGTTCCCTGAGAACATGAGTGAAGTGGAGATGAGTTAACATGG
>JASDQU010298150.1:0-11704 GCA_032191745.1 Picea mariana
TGGGATAAAGAGAAAACATAACCTAAGATTGACACAGACCCTAGTCTAACTGCGTAAACACAGGGATTCAAAAGAACCCAGAGGAGGACCTAAAACTTAAAAGCTCACTCTAAACCTAAGGAAAACAAGAATATTAAGAAACAAGTTAAAATCGAATCTTTAACCCAACCTCTGACTACTAACATAGACCCTATAAAGTCCAAGAAAGGCCTAAGAAGTCCAAGGCTTATGTCAGGAAAGAGAAAGACTCCTCTTTTCTTTTTTTAAACTTTAAGACACAGAGACGGGGGTTATTGCACCAACATCCTGTGTATGTACGTGGGATGTATATTGTGCAGACTATGTACGTATGTGGGTTGAGCCATAGTAGGACACATACACCTCTACAAATTTTCAAAAAGAAAAAGACTTGGCAGGATGACTTGGTAGGGAAAGATGGTGTGCACCTGGAAGGTGACCAGAGACCCTAAATTAACTTAGTAAACTTGAAAAAACTCAAAATTAATTGAAAAAACCAATTAAAACAAAAAACCTCCCACTAAGACCCTAGAGAGACTCCCTAGTGGAGTCTCCAATTCTACTAGCAGAAAAAATCCCCCTATTACTATATTGGGTCAGAATATAGGCAAAGCACTAACTTCCCTTAAAATACATTCCTATACCTAAACTACCCGAAACTATCTGAACAAAAATACAAAAAGAGAAGATGGAAGATTGGTAAGTGTACCTTAGGCCCTAACATCTGATGTAGCCTTCCTTCAACTTTGTAGCCTCCCAAGCTACGACTCTCCTCCCAAAGATGGCCTGTAAGAACACTTAGTAAAACAACGCTACAAATATACAAACATCTACTTATCAATGTTAGCATTCAGATATAAACATAGACACTTTAATCAACAAAGATATAAATATGCAAATTATTGGGACAAGAAAATAACTCTTTTATTCAAACTGAAGATTAAAGTATTACAACCTTCTCATCAGCAGACGCTCTGTGAACCAAGTCTAGGATCCTCTTACTGGTACTCCAAGTGCATCATTCCCTTGTTGCCTCTCACAATCAACTAATCTCTTTGGGGAAAGCAAAAGGACTGTATAAGGAGAGGGCTGGAGGAGGAATGTTGAGGCCAAATTGCAGAAAGGGATGCAAAGATTGGGTTAGAAGGGGGAGGTAATTTAGCAATGTTTCTTTTTTCTCTTGCTTGATTATGGAATGGGACCCCAATACCTATTTTTATATGACAAAAATATGGTTATTCGGTTTGGGGATGGGCTACAATGGGTAAAATGGTTGGGAAACCCTCGATAGCCCATAAACTTTGCCGAATTCCTTAGAACATTTTTTTTTTGCAAGTTTTGGAGGTAAACGCAGGTTGTTAGGCATGCAACATGCATATGTATGTGGGCTATATAGTATGCAACATGTATGTGTACATGGGCAGTAATGCAACAAAACGCATACATGCTCCAAAAAATTGTTTTTTAAAGAGAGATCCTCAACAGTAATTTGGAAAATTGTGTAAGTAGAAAGGCCAATGCCATGTATGCATAGGTAGGGAATTTTAGGGCTATAATAGCCCCCCCATCTCTCTCTCTCTCTCTCTCTCTCTCTCTCTCTCTATCTCTCTCTCTCTCTCTCTCTCTTAAATTCCCTACTCATGCATACATTGCATTGGCCTTCTTACTTACATAATTTTCCAAATCATTGCTGAGGAGCTCTACTTAAAAAACCATTTTTTAGTGAAGGTATGCACCATACTTCACTATTTCCCATGTACATACGCTTTCTGCATGTTATACAACCCACATGCATATGCTTGTTGCACACTAAACAACCCACGTATACCTCCAAAAGTTGCAAAAATTAAAAAGTTGTAAGGAATTCGGTGGAATTTATGAGCTATTGGAGGTTTTCCAACCAATTCACCTACGATAGCCTATCCCCCAACTGAATAACCATCCTTTTGTCATATAAAAAGATATATTGGGGCCTCATTCCACAACCAATCATTATAACAATGAAACTCTACCCAATTTCACTTCCCTTCCTTGCCCAAGCAACCTTTTATGAGTTGTTGCCTTAGCATTACCTCTTCAACCCCTTTTCTTCCATTCAATGCATTCCCTTCCCTTGAGTTGATCAGTAGATTCTGAGAAGAAGATTATTGAAGGTGCACTTGGAGCATTGCAAAGAGGATCCCGAACTAGGTTCACGGAATGGTGTTGTACAAGGATTGTAAGTTTCAATCATTGTTTACTGAATAAAAGAATCACTTTTCCTTGTCCCAAATGATGATGTTTTTTGTCTTCTCGTTGATTTATACATAACATTTGATATATAACCCTAATTTATGAATAGAAATAGGATGTGTAGCCTTGTTTTCCTAGTATTGGATGTAGGTCATTTTTGGGAGGAGACTTGCATCATTTGGAGCTACAGAGCTTGAGGAGATCATCACCAGACACTAGATAAAAGGTACAGCTACCGATATTCTCTTCCACTTCTTTATGTTCATTTTTTTTGGTATGTTTGGGGTAGTGTAGAAACTAGATTGACTTTTAGGAGGTCATTTTCTCTGTCTATATCCTAAACCTTGGTATAGTTATAGGGGGATTTTCCCATGAGTAGAACTGGCGACTCCACTAGGGAGTCTCTCTAGGGATTTTAGGGAGGTTTTTGGGTTGTTGATTGGATTTTTGTTTTCCTTTTTAGTTTTAGTCAAGTTTACTGAGTCTTTTAAGGGTTTCTGGTCACCTGCAAGGTGCATACCAACTATCCCTTCCTTGTAACTCTAACTTATCTTTTTATTTTTGAAAAGTCTCAGAGGTGTACATGCCATGTTTTTGGTAAGCCTGTGGACATACATTCTCTACACAGTAGACAACACGTGTACATACGCAGGTTGTTGATGCAAGAGCCCATGTATCTCTGTCTTGAAATTATTTTTTAATAAAGAGAGAGTTGTCTCTTTCTTGATAGAAGTTTCGACTTCTCATAACTTTCTTGAATCAGTCAGAGTCTTTGTCTTTGTCCATAGCTTGGGTTTAAGTCCTAGCTTACTTGTTCCTTAGTCTTCTTTTGTTTTCCCTAGAAGGTTTAGAGCGAGCTGTCAAGTTTTAGACCCGCTTTTTTGGTTTTTTGATTGACTCCCTGTGATCTGCAGTGGGATTAGGGTATCTATCAATATTTTTTTCAATTTTCTCTTTGTTCATGTTTCTTTCTTTGAAAAATGAAAAAAAATGGTTTTATTTATGTTTTTCTTATTAAAGAAGTTCAAAAAATAAAATAAAAAATTATTTTCTTTTAGTTTGGTAAAGTAGTCAAGGTTGTTATTTGCAAAAGAAAAAGTGTATTCATTTCAAAGTTCTTTTCGATTTCCTGAAATACAGATAGTTTTGTTTAGTCAAATGAAATCAAGTTTTAGGATTTCTTCATTTATAACATTTTGAAATATCAATTAGAAAATTTGAATATACAAAGAGTTTTTTACAAGCTTTGCTTTAATTTTAAAGTATCTTTTGCTTTCAAATGATTTAAAGTTCTCTTCCTTATTCGTCTCTTCATAACACCATCAATTTCGCTACCATACACTATGAGTAAATCAAGCCTTAAAATTATCACTTAATCTAAAATATATTAGACTTTTTGTTTGTAGGGTTCACCGACTAGTTTAGGGTTTCAGGGCCTTGAATTAGGTGTGAAGAGGAAACTCTTCAAGGCCACTTTAAAACAAACATTGGCGTTTGAGATAAGGAGTGTTTTAAGTTCAGTGTCGTAAGAGTTAGTCGAGACCCCCCTCTAACATAGAGGATAAACACGAGGTTGCGTGAGTAAAGGAAGAGGATATAACCCCTCCAAAGAGGGACTAAACGTAGTGGGGATTGGATTTTGAGGGTCTTTCTCGGGAAACATACCAATTGCATTTTCCTACGGAGATTTATGGACCTCGAATCCATTCGATATCCTTATTTTTCTTCGGGACCAATTTCTTTTGATACCCTTAAAGGGCTTCGAACTTGTTAACCTACTCATTACGATCTGTCCAAATGTCGACTATACCCACCTGGTGATTGATTGCGAGCTGGAAACCTAGTTGCCCATATTTTATGAAATTACACAGGTGACTGTAGGGGTGTATCGCGGTACCTAGGGATCATGTCAGATCGCGCTTCACAGAGTATACCCAGAGGGTGTTTGCGTGTTCAAGTTACACTTGCATTAGTTAGTTTCTCTAGTTTCAATTGGCATAACCATCCTTCCCACTAGTTAGTCGACTGCTTGATTTATCTTTAGGAAACATTTTAGTGTGTGATTTGTGTTCCATGCTAGTCAAGGCTTACTGTGTCATTTGATCATTTCAAAAAATGGAATATCAATAGCTCTGTCAATCGTGAAGGATTCAGAGCTTGTCACTAGTTACTTTGGAGCCACCTCTTGCACCATTGAGGAAAATAATTGATCAAGAAGGGTCGTTCGAAGTGATTGGGCCACATGAAACTATGTTCGAGCCTACTCCGAGAGGATACTTTTCAACTCTAGAGGAATCCACCATTTTTGACCTTGATATTGAAGGTTTCATGCCAGTTAATCCTCTGATTACTGACTTGTCGACGTTGATCTTGATTCATATTGTCCCTCCCGAGGTGACATCTTCTGAGCGCCAGTTATTTCTACAAGTGGAAATGGAAGCGAATGCTGCTATTTCATCAGTGAGTCCCTATACTCCCATTACGAATACTAATAGAGGGGGCATCTTGCCTCCTCCCCCACCTTCACCAGTCAATACCTTAGTTGTTTTGACTCCCATGACTTCGGGTAGTAGTATGATACCTTTATCGGCTTCGACCACTGTTCTGTTTACTCAGAACGCGATGGGCACTCCCTTCTCATATGGGATTCCCGACTTTGATATGAACTCGGTTCTTACTTATTCTACCTTACAGACCATTGTTCTGGGGAAGGGAGCTCAAATTATCCCTTGAAAGGGTCAACCGTGGGCACTACTTCCCCTTTTAATGTCATCCCTTATGGTGGGGGTCATGTACCTCCTCTGTCCCATTCGATCGGTGACGCTTTTCAACAGCCATTCGAGCCTAATGACGTCAGTTGGATCTATGTCATTCTCTTTGTTCGATACATTTGGGAACAACCATTTTTCTTAGGCCACCTTCCTGGTTGGGGGAAACCCCATATTTGGTCAACAGAACCCGGTGCAAGGTACCATTCCTTCACAGGGAGCCATGACTATAGTATACTCCACATAGGGTATTTGGAATCCTTTTCAGGGATCTTTTCCTTCACTAGGAGTTTCGGTTGGGGAAAACCCCTTCCATGCTCAATGGAACCCCGGGCAAGGCTCTATACCTATCCCCATTGGATCAGCTAAAGGCATCCCCTTCCAAGGTCCTTGGAACACAATAGAGGGAGAAATCCCTACAAAGGCTATGTCATCCAATTTTGAGAGTCAGTCGATGATGCCTCAAAAAATGCAGTTTCCCTTTACTGGTCAAGGCCACAGTTTCTAAGAAAACCCTGGTCAGCAGTCCAATGTTTCCTAGCAACATGGTGTCGGTCAAAATCCAAGGCCCTCTTTTCCTGTAAATAATTCCCAACTAAACTACCCTTTCTAGCAACCCTACATTTTCTAGACTTGTCGAGATTACTTAATGACCTGATATGTCATGATCCACATTGGCCCCCCATGCTGACTAAGTTTGCTTTGGATATTCCAAAATTTGAGGGAAAGCCTGGCCCAGATCACTCTTATAGGGGGTGTTTCTAAGTGGTATATTGAGCTTGATTGCTCGAGGTACTCTTACTTTAATGACTTGGCGATGGTGTTCTTGAACCATTTCCAGTTACCTGTGAGATACGATGTCAGCACAGAATTGCTGGCCAACTTTGAGAAAACCAAGGATGACCACATCTCTAATCATATCCGAGAATGGCAGTGTAGAAAGAGATTGATTAAGGTCAAGGCCCCTCCTACTTTATTTCTTGAGTGGTTCTTGAAGTATTTGGTTCCCTATATATCCAAGGACGTAGCAACTTCAAGGGTGTTTTCAGAAGAGGAGGCTATTATGAGAGCCCAACAACTTGAACTGATCTACTCTCAGTCTGGCATGCTCTATGAGATCTTTCCATATGATCCATGGTCTACTCTCTATAAGGCCAAACAAAAGTATAGGCCCCATGCCAATGGAATTATGGGATCAACACAAAGCAAGTCCACGAATCTGTTGTCAAATTAGTTGCAACAATTGTCAATACAATAGAATGTGGCCAGCTAGACTCTGAGTTCAGTTATTACCCTTACCCAGACGTTGGATGTACATAGTGTTCATTTGAAGAATCCCAAGGCCAACCAACAAACCGAGGGAAAGAAGAAACAACAAAATAAGAAAGGTAAAGGGGATAAAAAGGATACCAAAAATGATGGTGAGGAAAAATGGAGAAGAATAAGTCAAAGTATCTGTGTAATCTCTACACGGAATAGCACCCAACTCACTTGTTCGCTCAGCTTGCAGAATCCCATAAGCTATTAGCACATCAACAACATGTTGTGTTGACAAACCCTTTTCCACAAGGGAAAAATATGGCTCAGGGTTCTTCATCCACAATTGCGGCAAGGGGCAGTCAGGGAACCCCCGCACATACCAATAACAATCTAGCTATGAAAATTTACATGATGAACATTGATACTCATCTATCGACCAAGACTTGTCACTACAAAATGCCAAAATTTTTCGAAAAGGGAAAGGAGGTTTCTAACCCATCGAATCCTCTAAAAATTGAGAAGGCGGTGGGTGAAACAATTACTTGCATCCCTAAAGGTGTGTTTAATAAGGCTTCCCATACTCCAAACGCGAGTCTCAGAACTACTCCATTATGGAGGATCTAGCACAAACCCCTTACACGATGTTATTTCTAAAGGTCCTCTAGAGTTTCCCCTCGTAGAGAAAATATTTGTTGTCCACCTTGGGAGTGGCAGAGACTAGTAACTCAGGAGCGATCATTTTCGATCCAACTGACTTAAAACCACATCTTCCTCACCACTTTACCTTTCAGATAGTTGTGTCTTATACCATGAAATATTTTACGTGAAACATTTTCCATACAGTGGTTGATGAGGGTGCATCGACTTGTGTGATGTCGTTGGCATGCTGGAAGACCATTGGCTAGCCTGAGTGGTCTCCATCGTCTATGTTTCTTACGGATTTTGATGGTCAGTCATTTAGACCACATGGAATAATTCCTTCCTTTCCCTTGCAGTTAGGGGATAGAATTGTGTGTGTCGAAGTTGAAGTGGTCAATGCGCCTCTTGACTACAATCTTTTTTTAGGAAGAAGTTGGACTTACGTGATGTATGCGATGGCTGCTACGGTTTTTTGGATCTTATGATTTACACATGAGGGTTGAATTATGACCATCGACCAGTTGTCCTTCTCTCATCCTGACCCTTCATTGGGGGCTTCCATGGTCCCAAATATTGATAACTTGCATCCTGACACTGTCAAATTAGGGTAGATTTGTTTCCATCATTGATGGGAACTTTTGATTACCCGTCGCCTTCCAATGATGTCAATATTATATCGGTTGTTCCTAACCAACTGAAGGCTACAATTTTTCAAGTGTTATCTTTTCGATCGAGCTACTTTAATGACCCATGGATTTTACCTTCCCCGTCGACCTTGATGGAAGGGATAACACATCATGGCATGGCCATGCCCTTATCTGTGATTGAGGTTGCATACACCATTGTCCAACAGACTTCGGCCAACCCCGATTTGACTCCCTCAAAGGAGTTAGATTCAATTATCGAGCCTTTTTGGGCTCAAGATTATCTTGCCACTCAAGATCCTTTAGACTTGGTATTTCACTCTGACAAGGTGATTCTTGAGGAAATGACTGGTCTTGACAGACACATCATATATTTTATTTCCTTCCCAATCTTAGGAGAATAGAAGTGGGAGAGTTTGTTTTGACCGTTAATGGAGATAACCCTTGTCCTATTAATCCTATGGCTACGCATGGATTTTACTCTGAGGGTAACATGGAAAGAATTGCTACAACAATTCCAATTGATATATCCAAAACCCCTGGCATCGTGGAGAATTTTTTCGTCGGAGTGGATTTCTCCCTTGAAGAGATTCAAACTTACACTGAGTTATTCAAATAATTATGCAACGTTTCTGCCTGGTCTTACAAGGATATGCCAGGCATCGACCCATAAATTTTTGAACATGAAATCTCGACTTACCCTGATGCCAAACTTGTCTGACGGAAACTTCGTCTAGTCAATCCCCAAAAAGAGCAAACAATCAAGGAAGAAGTAGGAAAACTTCTCAAAGACAATTTTATCTACCCTATACAATTGACAGAATGGGTGTCGAACCCGGTTCCGGTCAACAAGAAATAGGGCACGATTCATGTTTGTATGGATTTCCATGATTTGAATAAGGCCTACTTGAAAGATAATTTACCAACCCTGTTTATCGATTAGATAGTCGATGAATGTGCAGGCTACAAATTATTTTTGTTTGTGGATGGTTTTTTGGGATACAATCAAATTCAAATCAAATCTGAGGACCAACATAAAATGACTTTATTTGTCTTTGGGATACCTTCGCGTATCAAAATATGCCTTTTCGCTTGAAGAATGTTGGAAGCACCTTTCAATGGGCCATTTTTTTCTCTTTTCATGACCTCAAACACGTAATCAAGGCATATCTCAATGATATAACATCACGTTCTCGCAAGAGATCTGATCATCCCTCCCATCTATGACTAATATTTAAGCGACGTTGTTACTATTGGATTTGCTTGAATCCTAAAAAATGAATTTTATGTGTGACACCAGCTCGTCTTTTAGTTTTCATTGCATCAACAACAAATATCATGGTCGATCCTCTCAAGGTTGAGGTGATAGTTCAGTTTTCTCCCCTGTGCACAATACCCAAGTTTCAGATCTTATAGGGGAAATCGAGTTTTCTTCGACGTTTTGTCACTAATTATGCCAAGATCACTAAAGGTTTTATGCATATATTAAAAAAATGGGCCCCATTCTATTGGGATGAATCTACTAAGCACTCTTTTGAAGCATTGAAACATGCCCTGACGTCTACCCCTATGCTCTAGCCTCCTTATTATAATAGAGATTTCTTGTTGTATTTAGCTACTGTGGAGTCGACCATTGACATGGTCTTGGTTCAAGAAGATGATAGGATTGAAGAACACGTTTTTATATTATCTTAGTCGAGGCCTGGTTGGAATGGAACTCAACTACTCTCACGTTGAGAAACTTGCTTTGGTAGATGTCCTTGTTGTCCAACGGTTTCATCACTACATTTTTCTTCGCAAGACCACCATCATTTTCATATTCAACCCTTTCCAATATGTGTTAACACGATTGGTCATTGGTGGAAATATTAGTAGATGGATAGTCATCCTACAAGAGTTTGACTTGGATTTTGTTTCTGCAAAATCCAAAAATTCATCGGTTTTTGCCGAACTCATATCGAAAATTSCGGTTGCATCTAATGATATCATGCCCAAAGAATAACCTATTAATGGAGATATTTTTATAATTGCATCTTTGGACCCCTCATATGGAGATATACTTGTGTATCTCCAGACTTTGAGGTACCYRGCTTCTKCTTCTTGYAATGAGCATCGAAAAATMTGACATCAGGGGTGAAACTATATTATCCTCGATGACATGTTKTATYGTCGAGGTGTAGATTCCATTCTTTAGCRATGTMTTTACCACGAAGAAGAAGAGCTTGTTTTGAATGACTGCCACAYYGAAGCATGTGGCGGTCATTTTTTTTGGTTGGAAACATCCCAAAATATTCTACGTGYAGTTTACTTCTGGCCCTCATTAATCAAGGATTGTGTAGAGGCAGTCAAGAAGTGCCACCCRTGCCAGATATTTTGTCAGAAGATGCGAGCACATCCTCCTTCTATGTTTCCGATCATTGTTGTTGGTCCTTTMACCAAGTGAGGGATTGATTTTACTACATGTCACACAACTTCATCCAAGGGGCATCGTTACATCATCGTAGTAGTAGACTACTTCACGAAGTGGGTCAAATATATGTCAACATTTAGCAATGATGGTGAAACCACAACTCTTTTCATCTTTAATCAGATAGTAGCAAGGTTTGGTATCCCAAAGGAGATTGTCACTGACCATGGCAGTCAATTATAGAACAAAATGATGATTGAATTAACGTTGAATAATGGGTTCAAACATGAACATTCATCACCCTACTACATGCAAGCGAATGGTCAGGTTGAAGCTGTAAATAAGTCTCTCAAGACTATTCTTCAACAAATGATCAATTCTTCCAAGTTGAATTGGAATTTGATGTTGTATTCATCATTGTGGGCCTATCAAATGTCTGTGAAGACTCCCACTAGTTTTTAACCTTTTCAACTTGTATATGAGTTGGAAGCAGTCTTACCTATTGAATTTCAGATTTCTTCTTTAAAGTTGGCAGTGGAATTATTGTCGGACACTTCACCACTTGAGGAACACCTTCTATATCTCAAGCATCTCAATGAGCATCATTGTGATGCAACCTTATCCAATGAATCTCATAGGCAACGAGTCAAGTGTTAGTATGATCAATCTATCCATCCTTCTATTTTCACCGAAGTTGATCTTGTCCTAGTCTATGATCAAAACAAAGATCCCCTGGGGGAAGGCAAGTTTAAACCCATGTGTTTTAGACTATTCGTTGTGAAATTAGTCTTAGAGAAGGGCACTTATCGTCTAGTTTATTTTGAGGGAAATAATTTGGCGGAGCCAAGAAATGGTCACTTGGGTGGCTTCTTGTATATATGTATAGTCTCTTATACATTTTTTATCTTTTTTTCTTGTGGGCGTGTAGTTATTTATATCTTGTTTTTCACTGTGGCATATGTCAAGTGAATCAGAGGTTTATTTTGGGTTCGTGGATGGTGCTAGCCGACACACTCAGAAGCTTGCTTTTGTAGCTTGGGTGATTTTCACATCTGGAGGCCAGTTGCTATCTTCCAGAGGTATTTTTCTAGGCGATGCTACAAACAATGTTGTCAAATACATCGCAATGATAGAATTGCTTCGTGACGCTTTGTCACATGGAATTTCTCACCTCCGGGTCTACCTAGATACTCAGTTGGTTGTGTCCTAGTTAAATGGGGTTTACCATGTTTATGATCCCAATCTACAATGATGATTTCTTAGGGTATGTCTCTTAGAATGATATTTCAATTACATTACGTACATCCATGTTCCTAGGAGATTTAATCATCTAACAAATACTCTATCTAATCAAATTTTATATTGGCATGTTTCTCACATATAAAATGAAAAACACACACATACAGATGTAAATACATTTGTAAAAATGTTATCCATAAGACAAGAAAGATGTATGTGTGTGTTATCTAGGTCAGCTTTGGGAGGAGACTTGCAGCCTTTGGAGCTACAGATCTTGAGGAGATCATCACCAGACGTTGGATACAAGGTATAGTTACCGATATTCTGTTCCACTGCTTTTTGTTCATTTATTTTGGTATGTTTGGGGTAGTGTAGAAACTATATTGACTTTTAGGAGATCATTTTCTCTGTCTATATCCTAAGCCCTGGGATAGTTATAGGGGGGTTTTCCCATTAGCACTCTCTCTCTCTCTTCCACTCCCCCCTCTCTCCCACCC
>JASDQU010298152.1:0-11229 GCA_032191745.1 Picea mariana
TTCAATATCACTTTGTGAGAGACATGATTGAAGAAAAGAAAGTGTCACTGATGAAGGTGGACACTTTGAAGAATGTTGCAGATTCATTAACAAAATCTGTGAGCACTGAGAAGTTCTCTTGGTGTAGAGGATCCATGGGCATTGCTGCCCCAGATTGTTGACTATGTAACCCTGTAACCTCCTGTGTGCAAAGAAAACAACAAGTGGGAGAATGTTGGGTATGTGTTATATTCTTTGCACGAGTAATAGTGTTTGAGAACCTGCGCCAGGCGCGCAAGGGGGGTGGAGCCCCCCGCGCGGGGGTTCGGGGGCGCTGCCCCCGAAATTTTTTTTTGGGCCGACATATTTTCGGGATGACATATTTTCGGGACCACATGATATTAGGTGGTTTTCAGCACATGGTTTTTGCCGATGGTTTTCTATTTCCGGTTAAGGAATTAGGGTTTTGGACTAATCCAGGTCATTGGGTTAGGGTTTTGGATGCCGCTGGCTCCTATATGTATATTGTATTGTAAACAATGTAAAACAATGTGTATCAATATAATATATGCTGGTTTTCCCAGTTTGGGTTTCCAGGTGAAAAATCTCTGTGTAATGTTCGTATTTGCCATTGTATCTTTTCTGTTCTTTTCTAAATATTAGATTGCAGTAGATAGTGTACAAGGTTAGAATTTACATGAAGGACGTGCACCCAGCAGATCAGATGGATCTGCACAAGCAGACAAGGGAAATGGTGTTCCATACGTTGGTGCATGCTTCCGCTTCTGCAGCCAAATTGTAGGTGTCACTAAACAATGCTCAAACACAACTCAAGATGGAGAAGATATCATCCTTTGCAAAGGACAATAGAATCAAAAATTTGGAGTAGCTGGTCCTCAAGATTGGCTATGACCCTTCAAACGTCAAAGCAGCGGAGGAGATGATACAGAAGAAGAATGTTGACATTGCCTCCTTGAGGAAAAAACTGAAGCTCCCACCCACAGAGGACTCGCAGGCGAAGGAGATAGTAGAGAAAGAAGGCGAGAAGGATGAAATGTTCAAGCTGCTCATGGAGCAGAATGCATAGCTCAAAGAAATGGAAGCTGAGATGGAGAGATTATTAAAAAAGAAGGAGCAGTTGAAGCCAATGGAAGTCATTCCATTGACTGCCATTCCAATTTCAGGAGCAAGCATGGCATCAGTGATAGCAGTCCCATCTGCAACTCCATTGGCATCCCAAGAGAAGACAGCCGACCTGGCTAAATCCATGGAAAAGATGAACCTGCAGGAGACAGAGATTAGCAGGCTTAAAAAGGAAGTTGAGAACCTTTAGGAACTCAAAACTTCTTTCCAGACCAGCCTCTCCAAGGAAAAGCAGGTAACAGAGCAACTCAAGCAGGAGCTACAGTAGCTCCAAAAGCAAACAGTGGCAAGGAAGACTTTGGCTGAGGTTAAAGAGAATGTATGGACAGACATCACTAAGTCCATAAGTGAGATATGGCCCATGATCCAAATCATGTTTGAGCAGAATGAGTTGGTCCAGAGGAGCAAACAGGCCATTGAGATGATCAAAGTAGAATTGGGAGATAGGCCAACACAGGCAAATGAGATCATCAAGTTCCTCAATTCTAAGACCAGGGAAGAGCTGGAAGAGCTGAACACAGAACAGAGACCATCCTTGAGGTCAAAAGAGTTTTGACCAAGAGAGGACTAATGCTTCAGCTGGAAGAAAAAGTTCAGGTCATGGACCAAGGGGTACAAAGGTTCTTCAATAAGATTGAAGCTCTCCAGAAAAAAGGTCTTCCTGGTCTGAAAGTGATCAATGATAAATTAATGACACTCCTAGACTACAAGAAGAGATCAGCCGAAGTGGCTAAGGACAGTTCAAAGTTTGTTGGCATACAAGGGAGCATCACCGGAAAAGCATTCCTTGTTGTTGGGAAATAATACCCTACGGAATAACAAGCTAGGGCTTAACTTGTACGCAGATCATGACCTTAAAGAAAACACTTTTAACCTATCACCCCAATACTCAAATCTCTTTTTCACACACAAGCATGGAAAAGACCTACTAACCTTTTTCTATCGATGTTTGATGTAGATCCTCCGTTGCGCTTTATCTGCTTGCTTTCGCTGCTCCTTCCAAAGACAATCCTGCAATCAAGACAAAACACTACGCATGCATGCTATTCTTCTACCTAAGGGTTAGAGATTAAGCATCAATTAAATAAAATATATATCACTCGTGCATTGGGACAGGAAAAGCATTCTTTTATTAATCTCAAGATGAATCAACTTAAAATAATGATAGAGATCGGCCATTGTTCCTCGATCCTGATCCTGGGTTCCTCCTCTTCTTTGTCCTCCAACTGCTTTGCTTGAATTCTTCTTAGGCTTGAGGAAAGGCTAAAGGGTTGGGACAAATGGATTTGGCAATTGGGCAGAGTTTCTTTGCTATCTTTTTCCTCCTCCAAATAGTACCCCTACCCCTTCTTTTATAGGCTAGATGGAGCTAGGGTTTTGGACAAACTCTCGGCCATGCATGGTTGGGAGTTTCAGTTAACTGAACCAAAGATTTTTGTCCCGACGACAAATTTCCTGTTTTTGTGCTTTGTTAGGTAAATGCGGGCTGTAGTAGGCCAGCCAGCATTCCAACGCGTGCAGTAGTGGGCCTGCCAGCATTCCAACGCGTGCAGTAGTGAGTTAGGGCATGTTTCACTTGATTTAAGAGTTTGTTCAACATGGCTTTGGCAAGGAAGGGGTATGAGTTGACCTGATGCCAGGTAAGCATGGATGGTGAAATTTAGGGTTATAACATTCCTGGATTCCCTTCAGTGGGACATCAATATCCAACACGAGATTCGATACATATTCCTCACCAAGCCTACATTCGCCAAGTATACAGAAATGGACGAAGTGTATCGAAGACTGCTCAAAGTCAACGTGCCCAGTCATCTCAGATGGGAAGAGCTCTGCGATCTGATCGATTAGCAGATGAGTTGTCCAGGTCCAGTCACCTGTCCAGTCAGATGAGGTTGTGCAAAGGCTTCATCAACGGTCTACCCAGAAATCAGCATGCAGATACTCCAAGTCATCAAGCAGTTCCTAGATTTAGGAAATTTGTTAAATTAGTTAGGCTAAAAATAGATTTAGCACGTCTTGGTCATTTATGATAGGAACGTTTGTAATTTGAGTTATAAATACTTCACCTTTTGAAGTATTGAGGGTTGTTGATCTTCACACCCTGACGCTATCAGACTGTAATATTTTTGAAGAGATCTTCCATTGATAAAAAGGAGGCACTTTACAGGATTCTTGCGTGTATTCACTGGTGATGTTTTCTTTCTAAGTTGAGCGTTATTCTTGCTTTGTGATCATCTTGTTTTCTAATTCTAATCTTTAAGAGTAACGAATGTTGCAGGATTTATCTTGTATACCCTGTTTCTGACTCGAAAGATTTTAGTGTTTTTCTTCTGGTGTTTTCGATAAAGGAATTCTTAACTRCTTCTTTGTTGAAAGTATCTTTCTCATATTTTCTGTTAATCATCATTTAAGCTACTAAAAGATCCAGTGATTATATTACCTCGCCCTGTGAAATTTTTTCCTTTGCGTTTCTGGTTAGTATTTCATATTTATTAAGACACAGACCCCATAACCCAATGGATGTGTAGATTGTCTCAACCAATTTGAAAAAATACTTTGACAACAAAGCCGACCTATTTATTTACCTAGCCTAATATCTGAAATTGGACACATAGCTAAATCATATAGAGAGATCCCTCTCTGAAGTTGGAAGGGCTAGATCCCAGCTTCAAAAGCGGTTGGATAAAGTTACCTTTGTAGATTTCTTCTGTTTTCAACCTCTAGGAAATTTACCAAGTGCTAACATAGTGGCGACTCCACTGGGGAAGAACTAAAAATTGATAATTTCACGTTTTTTTTTCCCTAAAAAGAAAGTTTTCTCCATGGAATATTGCAAATTTGAGAAGAAAATAATGTTTAGAGGTTGATTAAACTTTGTACATATTATTTTCGGACTCACAAAATTAAAAGAAATATATATATAAAAAACCAAAAGAATTTCGGCTCCCAAGAAAGTTTACACTCGATCTCATCCCGACCCAGAACCTGCGATAGTGACAGATAACCCCGAACAGTTTCTCAGGAAAAATACCTTAGCTGAAGGTTCAGTGAGTCATATTCCCCTTCATAAGTCCCTTTCCTTTTCAGGGAAACCTGTTACCTCTCAAAACCCTGACCTTGATACCTTTCCACAGCAAAGCCTGGTTAGAATATGGTCCGATAGTTTTGTGGCTAGAATCATCTTTGACCCAACTGTTTTGCAACCCTGAACCCCCGAAGTTCTGTCTCCCACGACTAAACCGCAAATCACTCCCTCAGTGATATCCAACCCCTCCTCTTCCTCGTCTTCAGTCGCTACCTCGCCGATCATCCAGGTTGTTGTCCCACCTCCTCCACCCATCATGGCAGCTCAATATGCTCCTTTGGTGTTGGCTGCATCGCTACATGCCATGTCCCAAGACTATCAAACAAGACTTCCATAGTTTGATGCAACAGGACCTTTAAACACCCAACAACATGTTGACAAAATGAATGATTATTTTGACCTACAAGAAGTTGATGAGGCTCACGTTCAAATGAGATTGTTTGCCCAAAGTTTGATAGGTGACGTCAAGAAATGGTACAAAGCTTTACCTGCCACCTCAGTTCCTGACCTTGTCACTTTCCAAAGGATTTTTCTTGACAGATGGGAGGTAAAGAAAAGCCTCTCCAAATATTGTCAGAATACAAGAATATAAGAAGAAATCAAGGTGAGACGGTACAAGATTACTGCACCCGTTTCAATAACCTGTACAATGCAATTCCAGCCGAAATCAAACCTCCACAGGGCTTGGTGTTGATAAAATTTCCTGATGGTTCTGATGTCGATATGTCATACCAACTAAGGGAAAGAAATTCTACCACCCTGGCAAACATGCAGAAAAGTGCTATAAGTGTGGAGGCCAATTTATTAAAAAAAAGGGCACGTCAGAGGTCAGAGAGGAGAGTCACAATTAAAGAAGAACCTTCCACGTCGACCTCAGAATCCAAATTGGATTCTTTGGCCAGAGCAGTGGAAAGAATAATGGAAAGACTTACTGTGTCGAATAGAAATCCTCCAAGAGAAAATCCACCAGCTCCTCAGGTTCGGAACCCTAACTTTAGGAGAAAGGCTCCTCAAATCAGACAGAGAGATCCTAGGGATCAAAGAGAGCAGAGGGGTCTAGATCAGCAGATTAGACCTCCTTTACAAGAAAATTATGCTGACGAGGGGGAGGAAGTAATCGAAGAACTGGAGGATATTCACATAAATCTCATGGGCATTCACGACAACGAATCTATTTTCCTTACCCAAGAAGAGAAAGAACTCTTTCTTCTCAATAAAACAAAAGTAAGTGAAGAAGTTGAAGATGCAGAACAACAGGCATTCGAAAATGCCATTTTGGAGGTACACCGACAGTATAATCTGCGAGGTAAAAAGACAGAAGGTAGTTCCCCAAAAACGACGGTTGAAACAAAGAAAGTAGTCGAAACCAAGAAGGCCTCTGAGCCAGCTGCTGAGAAGATTCATGAGAAGAGCACTGCCGACGCTCCCGTGAAGAAAAACCTTACTATTCTGAAAAGGCCGTCACAGCCTGAGGTTTCACTTATTAATCCACCAAGTACTTTTGAGCAGAAGAATATGGTGGACAAACCAGAATTGATGAGCCAAGGCAGAGCCCCTACACCTTTCATCCTGGAGGGGGAATTGGCTAAAGTAAAAATTCCCATCCCACTTACAGAGTTGATGAACAAAGACGATTATCGTTCACAGGTGATTAAAGTACTGACCATTGAAACTGACATAGGCACGAAGGCCTTAACCATTGGATCAGAAAATCATTCAGACACTGTGAACCTTACTGATGATCAACCCGAGCTTCTTTTCAGACCTGAAGTAGATGGTCAAGATGACACTGCTGAGGTCGCTCCTTTTTACATCAGTCTAAACATACATGACCTGATCTTGCATAATGCTATGCTGGATTCGGGTGCTTCCCACAATCTGATGCCTAAAGAAGTAATGGAGAAACTGGGACTGGAGGTCACCATACCTTACAAGGATTTACACTCATTTGACTCCAATAAAGTTAGATGTATTGGTTTGATCAAGGACCTATGCATCACCTTGGTTCAGATTCCTGCGAAGAGCATGGTAATGGATGTGGTGGTTGCAGACATCCTGCCGAAGTATGGAATGTTTCTATGCTGGTCTTGGGGGCTAAGTTGAAAGGAACACTGCAGCTAGATATGTCTTATGCCACTATCCCAGTTTTTGGGCAACAAAGAAGGCTATACAGAGAAACATTGATGAAGTACATGGTCAGTAGCCAAGAGAAACCACACAACTATCCCCTCTACTCTGCACATTCTGATCTGGATTCTTTTATCTTGTACAATGATGGTGACACGACAAAACAAGATACTCAGTTAGCGGAAGATACATCTAGCCATGATGAAGGCCAAGAAATCATTGAGGTAGCAAGGATGAAGAACGTGATAACTGAAGAGTTACCCGCTGATTTCTGGAGCATGGATTTTGATGGAGCAGTGAGTAAAGAAGGAGCTGGAGCAGGAGTCTGGTTGCATAATCACAGAAACAGGTATTCAGAAAACCATTCTTACAAATTAAATTTCCAATGCACTAACAATATTGCTGAGTATGAAGCCTTGATGCTCGATCTGAAGCTTTTGAAAAGAGTTGGTGCTAAACATATTATGGTAAGAGGTGACTCTGACTTGATAATCAAGCAAATCAAAGGTGAGTAGGCTGCGAAACACCCACGTCTTAGAGCTTATAGGAATGTTGTTCTTGATGCCCTTAGATGTTTCATTGAAGTTGACTTGCAGGTAATGCCGAGGGGGAAAAACATTCTAGCAGATGGATTAGCTACGTCAGCAGCCTCATGTAAGATTCCTTTCTGCTCGACTCGCCCATACACTGTTGAGGTGAAATGCAAACCAACCGTCCCCGACAATATCAGGTACTGGCAAGTGTTTAGTAATGATGATCAAATCGAAGATTTTCTGCAGTGTAAAAACAATTTTGAATGTACAAATATATATTTAGAGAACGAAGATGAAAATGTAAATAGTTATGATTTTGAAATTGATAGTGTAAATAGCGTATATTCAGGAGAATTAGGCGACGACGAAATGGACACCGATGTTTTACATTTGTAAAGCAATGCTTTACCTAGAGGCCTAGTTCCTTTAGAGGACTTGTTTGATTTTAACGACGTAGCCAAAAAAACAAAAATCGAAGCCCATGGACAAGAGGTAGAAGACTGTAATATAGGGACTGAAGAGAAACCCAGGATAGTCAAACTGTCTAAATCACTACCCCCTAAGCAAAAACTCAAATACATTGAGTTGTTCAAAGAATATTCAGATGTCTTTGCCTGGGGTTATGAGGATTTGAAAGCTTACGATACCAGCATCATACAACACATGATTCCAATAAAAGAAGACCAAAACCCATTCAGACAGAAACTTAGGAGGATAAATCCCAAGTTGCTCCCTCTGATAGAGAAGGAAATCAAAAAAATGTACGATGCCAAGATCATAGTCCCGTTGCGTTTTCCAAATGGGTCTCTAATTTAGTTCCTACATGTAAGAAATCGGGGGAGATCAGACTATCTATAGATTTCCGAAATTTGAATAAGGTCTCCCTGAAGGATAATTACCCCTTGCCAAAAATGGACCACATCTTGCAAAAGGTGGTCGGGTCCAGTCGAATCTCTCTGCTGGATGGTTTCTCGGGTTACAATCAGGTCCTAGTTCAGCCAGATGACCAAGACAAAACCGCTTTCACCACACCATGGGGCACTTTCATGTATGTGAAAATTCCTTTTGGTCTGATGAACGTAGGAGCCACATTCCAGAGGGTGATGGATATCGCCTTCGTGGAAGAATCGGGTAAGTTTATTGTCGTCTATTTAGATGATGTAACTGTGTTTTCCCGATCCGATGACAAACACTTGCGACACCTCGGACGAGTCTTCGAGAAATGTAGAAGGTTTGGGATTTCCTTAAATCCTAAGAAAATTATTTTCGGGATAGAGGAAGGCAAACTGCTAGGACACATCATCTCCAAGGATGGAATGAAAATAGACCCCAGCAGAATCGAGGCCATACAAAAATTAGAACACCCAAGAAACCTTAAAGAACTACAGTCTTTTATTGAGAGAATAAACTTTCTACGAAGATTCATCCCCAATCTGGCCAAGCTCCTTAGAAACATTATAAACATGCTTAAAAAAGACGTAAAAATAAAATGGGACTCTGAGTCCAGACAGTCTTTCGAACAAGTCAAATGAGCACTCACAGAGGCCCCTGTTTTGATCAGTCCGGATTTTACTAAGGATTTCTATCTCTTTTCTTTCACTTCCGAACATACTATAGCAGCGGTGTTACTGTAAAAGAACAGTGAAGGGTACGAACAGCCCATATCTTTCTTTAGTAAATCATTGAGAGACGCTGCTCTGAACTACAAGATAATGGAGAAACAAGCTTTCGCCTTGGTGAAAGCTATAAAAGATTTTATGGTCTACATTCTCCATTCACACACCATAGCTTATGTTCCGAATGCGGTAGTAAAGGACATTTTGACAAAGGACAATCCAGATGGAAGAAGGGGAAAATGGATTTTTGTCATTTTAGAAAACGATATAGAGATTAAGCCCACGAAACTAATCAAAGGTCAAGGCCTTGCTAAATTAATGGCTGAATCTAACTTCCATGCTCTTGACATTAATTTTTTAGCTGCAGCAGATGAATAGGGAGAGATGGCGACTCCAAGCGTGAGAGAGGTATTTCTCAACTCTCCATGGTACGCAGACCTCATATTCGTTTTGCAAAATCTACAAGCTCCCCCTAGTTTGACTAAGACTAAAGCTAGATTTTTAAAGTTGAAAGCCTTAAAATTCTGTATTCTAGAAGGCAATTTGTATTGGAAAGATCCTGGAGGCATTCTGTTAAATTGTTTATTGAAAGATGAAGCTGATAAAGTGTTACAAGAGTTTCATGCAGGAGAATGTGGGGGGCATCTAAATTGGAAGGTCACTGCCAACAAAATACTCAGAGCGGGATTCTATTGGCCCACCCTGTTCGYTGATGTACATCATAAAGTGGCGGCATGTCATCAATGTCAGCTGTTTGAAGGAAAAAGGAAACTCCTTCCTCTACCTCTGAAACCAATCTCAGTTGAGGCCCCTTTCCAGCAATGGGGACTCGATTTCATTGGAGAAATACACCCCCCGTCTTCAGGCCAGCACAGGTGGATTCTCACTGCCACCAATTATTTTACCAAATGGATCGAAGCAGTACCAAGCAGGCAAGCCACTGACTCTGTTATTATCAAATTCCTTGAAAATAATATTTTTTCTCGCTTTGGATGCCCTAGAAAGATTATAACTGATAATGCAACTGCCTTTCGGTCGAAGAAACTCATAGATTTCTGCAACCAGTATCACATTGGTTTGGGGCATTCCACAGCCTACTACCCTTAGGGGAATGGGCTGGAAAAATCTTCAAACAAAACCTTGGTAAATATCATCAAGAAAACATTGCAGGAAAACAAGAAATCATGGCACAACAAGTTGGTGTTCTCTTTGTGGGCTGATAGGCTGACCACCAAAAGGTCGATTGGTATGTCATCATACCAGCTGGTCTATGGTACAAAGACATTTTTCCCCACTTCTTTAGGATTCCTTGTCATGAAGTTGCTTCAAGAGGTACAAGCTGAGAAAAATGACTCACAAAGAAGGATCAACCAGATGATCCATTTGCAGCAGTCTAGGGAGGACGTTTTCAACAAGACGCAGGTAATCCAAGAAAACATCAAGAAGATCTTTGAAAAACGAACCAAGGAGGATGATTTTGAGCTAGGAGATTTGGTGCTGAGATGGGACGCCAGAAATGAAGACAAGGGAAAGCATGAAAAATTTGACAGTCTGTGGACAGGACCATACATGATCCAAGCTTTCAGGGGAAACAATGCTTTCTTGCTAAACAACGCTGATGGGACAGATCTGCCAGGAGGACCTGTGAATGGCAGAATGTTGAAACATTATGTGCCACCTCAGTAGAAGATTCGAGTTTTCACTCTCCAGTGTACATACCATTTTAATTTTCGTTTTTCACTTGCATTATCTGAGTGAAGAACATTAGTCAGTTGGTTGAAGCCCGAAGAGAAGGCCCTAAGCTACTGACCACTGTTTTTCCATTTTTTTAGAATAAAACCAACGAAGGCTATTGTAGGAAAATCTCCCTGTGGACNAAGATTCGAGTTTTCACTCTCCAGTGTACATACCATTTTAATTTTCGTTTTTCACTTGCATTATCTGAGTGAAGAACATTAGTCAGTTGGTTGAAGCCCGAAGAGAAGGCCCTAAGCTACTGACCACTGTTTTTCCATTTTTTTAGAATAAAACCAACGAAGGCTGTTGTAGGAAAATCTCCCTGTGGACAGGTAGATCGCCTCTAAGAGCTTGACCCTAACTCTAGACAGAAAATGCTTAACATGGACACTGACTTCCTTTCAAATCTATCTAAACTAACACATGAGAAGGAAGGATGACAGAAGTACCTTTTATCGACGTTTGTCCCTGCACGCTCCGAGTTGCGCTCCAATACTTTGCTTCTCACTGAGTTCTATGGACAAAACAAGATACGACCACTTCCTACTCTATTGATATTAGCTTGAAAACAGACCTATCAATTAATGATAAGTTCATGTGACATTAGACACAAACTAGAAAGAAACAGGCCAAGCGTGTCATATTGATGAGAATAATGATAGTAGTACTTACAATCGTAGATGCAAATGCGACAGCTTCGTCAAGTCCCCTTCATCTAATCCTTGCCTGAAAGATCCACAACCTGGAAGACAACAGCTTCACTGATCACTCTCCTTTGGCTGACTGTGAGTTTCCTTCAAGATCATAAGTTTCATGTCTTCATTTCTTCCCCCCTTTCCACCATCATAGAGCCTGTTTATATAGGTTAAGAGGAGCTTAACCTCTTGAGTTATCTTTAGAACAAGTTGGGAACCTTCTCCTTAGATCAGGGATCTCTTGATGAAACCAAGAATTCGAACACAACTGCCTCCTAATCTCGAAAGATCCTCCCCTTATTCTCCTCAATGGG
>JASDQU010298154.1:2040-14090 GCA_032191745.1 Picea mariana
AATAGGAAAATCAAAACTAAGATCGCTCCCAGTGATCTATACATCAATTTATACTTCAATAATAAACTATAGATAATAAGATTACAATATACAATCATTATATCACCAAGAACACATGTGTTTTATAAACATTCAGACCCATACTCCATTAACGTCAATATTCAATTCTAGAAGAGTACATTGATTTTTTGAACACATAAATAATTAAATATACAGTACCATGACCAGAAAATAATGGTAATGGAGTTACGCGTCTATTGACAACCAGGACATTTCCTTTCCAATATTGCACCTCGTTAAGCCTCCTTCTCCTAATTGCTACCTCCCAGCCAAAGATAGGGGTAATCTTCTTCCCCCTGAGCCCCCCAAGATGCAAAGGGGAAACACACACACACAACCAAAATCCTCTAGCTCCTAGCTCACCTCACAAAGTAGAGCCACCACTCTCTCTCTCGAGATGGGTATCCTAACTCTCATAAGTAAAACTAGTCATAATTTCTGCACCATAACCTTATTCATAACCCCTGTGATCCATTCCTCCTCTTAGTCGTTTGTTTTATAGAATTTTCTCAATGACAACTTGCCATTTTTACATGTAATTCATTTTTTATTTTAATTTAATTAGGAATTATCCCCCCCATACACTTGTTATCCATTCCCTTAGTTGCACAAGTAAACCACAATTTAATTTAATTAAAAGTCAATTTCCCTCATCGATCCTAAAAGCCCTCCTAAAATCACTCCTTGTTGTCCCTTTGTTCCCTTTATTTCCCATTTATGACTGACGCCTTTCTAAAATGGAGTTGAGTTAAAATATGAATATTCTCTAGTTAGACTATACTTTAGATACCTTTCTATGCTTACAACTTCTTGTATGCTTTATTCCTTTCTTATTTTAATTTCTAATTTTGGTATTTACTTGCACAATGTGTATTAAATCACTCTTTAGATTTGTTTTATTTTTTATTGATTTCTGAAATTGATTTTACTTCACCCCTCATTATTTACTTTATAGAATTAGCTTATTGTCTTCTTACTAATCTTAGACTTAGGCTTAGTTACATTTTTATTTGCACAAGCTTAGAACCTTATGGATTATGCTTAATAAATTCATTCTTTAGTTAATTAATTAATCAATTAATTAATTCAATAGGTGCTCTAGATTTTATAAGGTTTAACATTCACTCAAAGTTTTCTATGCCACCTAGATTCTTTGACTCATTCTTTTTAATTCTGTGATGTTCCCTTGAGGCTGCACTCAGTGCTCCAAGGGTTCCACTCACCTTTGATTCAAACTTTTTTTATTTCGCAATGTTCCCTTCAAGACGCACTCCGTGCTCCAAGGGTACCACTCACCTTTGACTAGTTTTATAATTTTTCCAACCCCTCGACTAAGATATCCATTCAGGCAACCTTGTGAGAGACTAAGGGCCACTAAGGAATACGTATCCTACCTTATTGTGTGCCCCTTACAATATTTGTGAGCGATTGTCTCAGTGTTCCCTCACGACATTGTGGCTCTCTCGAACAAGGTAATCGTTAACTTACAATTCGAGCCATGACACCAATGCTAGTAGGTTGTGACAGGGTTTCTTCCACACCTCTCCCTAAACATCTAGTTGTTGTGCATGGCCCCTTTACTCCTTATGTGAATCTGATTAGCAAACAATTGTCATCCTTCATCCATCAATGAACATTGTCAATGATCCATAAACAACACCATAACATACTCAATCATTTGTCACATATGCATAAATAAAATACTCAAGCCAATAAAATCCACTCCCTGACTCGATCCAAAGTCCAAGGAGTTTAATTCATGCCATCGACATCTTCAATCTGTCAAGTGTCCTGCACACTCAGGGAAACTCGTCAATAACATCTATCAATACATAGATATCAAATAACATAACATCATAATCCATCAACATCATCATAAGAATCCACAAGAGAAACAAACAACATATACTAAAATTGGATCACTTGCAGGCAAATGTCCTCAAAGAATAAGTCAATAACATGTACTCACAAGCAATAAGAGTCTCATACAAACTAAGCCTCAACAGATAATAGGAAAAACAAAACTGAGATCACTCCCAGTGATCTATACATCAATTTATACTTCAATAAGAAACTGCAAATATTAAGATTACAATATACAATCATTATATCACCAAGAACGCATGCCTTTTATAAACATTCAGACCCAGACTTCACTAATGTCAATATTAAAATCTAGAAGAGTACATTATTTTTTGCAAAACATAAATAATTAAATATACAATATCGTGACCGGAAAATAGTGGTAATGGAGTTGTGTGTCCATCCAACAACCAACGCATGTCCTTTCAAAGCTTCCACCTCGTCAATCTTCCTTCTCCTAATTGTTAATCAGTGAGAATTCATCAGTATCTCCCAGCCAACAATAGGGGTACTCTTATTCCCCTTGATCCCCCTGATTTGCAAAGAGACCACGCACACACAACTAGAACCCTCTAGCTCCCAGCTCAGCTTGCAAGGTAGAACCACCACTCTCTTTCTCGAGTTGGGTATCCCAACTCTCACAAGTAAAATCAGTCAGAATTTATGCAGCATAACCTTACTCATAACCCCTATGATCCATTCCTCCTCTCAGCCATTTTTTTTATAGAATTTCCTTAGTGACAACTTGTCTTTTGCACATTTAATTCATTTTTTTTAATTTAATTATGAATTATCCCTCCCATACACATGTCATCCATTCCCTTAATTGCACAAGTAAATCCACAATTTAATTTAATTAAAATCCAATTTCCCTCACCCATCCTAAAAGAGCTCCTAAAATCACTCATAGTTGTCCCTTTATTCCCTTTATTTCCCATTTATGACTGACATCTTTCTAGAACATAGTTGAGTTAAAATAGAAATGTTCTCTCGTTAGACTCGACTTTAGATACCTTTCTATCCTTACACCTTCTTGTACGCTATATTCCTTTCTTATTTTAATTTCTAATTTTTGTATTTACTCGCACAATGTGTATTAAATCACTCTTTAGATTAGTTTTATTATTATTGATTTCTTAAATTGATTTTATTTCACCCCTCATTACTTACTTTATAAAATTACCTTTCAGTCTTCTCACTAATATTATACTTAGGCTTAGTTACATTTTTATTTTCACGAGCTTAGATACTTAGGGATTATTCTTAATAAATTTATTCTTGAGTGAATTAATTAATCAATTAATTAATTCGAGAGGTGCTCAATGTTTTATAAGGTTTAACATTCACTTAAAGTTTTCTAGGCCACCTAGATTCTTTGACTCATTTTTTAAAATTTCGTGGCATGCCCTTCAGGACGCACTCAGTTCTCTAAGGGTGCCACTCACCTTTGATTCATTTTTTTTTAATTTCACGACGTTCCTTTCAAGATGCACTCCGTGCTCCAAGGGTGCCACTCACCTTTGACTAGTTTTGGTAGCTGTCCAAACCCTCGTGTCAACACTCCATTTGGGTGACCTTATGAGAGACAAAGGTCCACTAAGGAATACAGATACTGCCTTATTGCACGACCTTTAGAATATTCATGAGATACTATCTCAATCTGCTATCACGACATCGTGGATCTCTCAAACTAGGTAATCGTTAATGTACAATTCGAGTCACAATGAGAGGTCTAGTAGTCTTTGACATGGTTGCTCGTACACCTCTCCCTCAACATCTAGTTGTTGTGCATGACCCGTTTACTCCTTATGTGAATTTGATTAGGAGGAAATCGTCATCCTACATCCATCAACAAACACTGTCAATGATCCATAAACAATACCATAATATATTCAATCGTATGTTATATATGGATAAATAAAATACTCAAACCAATAAAATCCACTCCCTGACTTGATCCAGAGTCCAATGAGGTTTGTTGATGTCATTGACATCCTCAATCTGTCAAGTGTCTTGCACACTCAGCGGAAACTCGTCAATAGCATCTATCAATACGTAGATATCAAATAACATAACTTCATAATCCATCAACATCATCGTAAGAATCCACAAGCGAAAAAAATAACATATACTAAAACTGAATCACTTGCATTCAAGTGTCCTCAAATAATAAGCCAATAACATGTGCTCGCAAGAGCGGGATGTTACATAATTTTTACCATGGGTGACCAGAATTAATCATTCTTTACCATGCATGACCATGGTTTACTATGCTTGACCACGCTTGGCCATGGTTTAGTATGGTTGACCATGCTTGACTATGGTTGGCTATGTTTGACCATGTTTAACAATGGTTGACTATGATTGAAGATGTTTGAGCATGGTTGAACATGCTTGTCAGTGGTTGACTATGGCTCACCATGTTTGACTATTGGAAATGATGGTTTGACTTGGTTGATTATGTTTGACTACCGTTAACCATGGTTAACCACATTTGACTTCTGTTGACTATGATTTATCGTGTTTTAACATAGTTGACTATGGTTGAAAAAGAGTGATTCTAGTTTACTATGGTTGACTATGTTTCACTATGGTCGATAATGGTTGACCTTCGTAGTGCATTTGTTATTATAATTGACTTTAGTTATCATTGTTGACTAAGCATGTTTGAATATGGTTAATTATAGTTGACCGTGGTTGACTATGGTTAAGCATGTTTAAAGGCCATCCTTAACCTGATTGACTTTTCTTGATTATCAACTTTCATTTACTAAGTTTCACTATATTTGAGTTTGGTCAACTATGGTTGACCTTGGTTGGCTATAATGACATGTTTTGTTGTAGTTGAGTGTGATTTACCATGTTTGACTATGGTTGAGTGGTGGACTATTGTTGACCTTGGTTTATTATGTTTCACTTTGCCTAGCCATGTTTTCTTATAGTTAACCATTGTTGACCATTTTTAACTATGCTTGACCATGATTGACTATTTTTACTATCCTTGACTATAGTCACTCATGGTTGAACATGGTTAACTATGTTTGACTATTATTGACCATATTTGACTATGGTTGGCCAATGGCCATGGTTGACTATGGTTGAACATGGTTAACCATATTTGACCGTGATTAACAATGATTGACTATCATTGAACATGTTTAACCACCATTTAATATGGTTGTCCATGTTTGACTATTGTTAAAAATGGTTGCATATGTTAGACCTTGCTTAACTATGGTTGACTATGGTAGACCATATTTACCCATGGTTGTTTATGTTTGATAATGGTTGACTATGGTTCACCATGTTTGACTATGGTTAATGATTGTTTGACCATTTTTTATTATGTTTGACCATTGTCAACCATGGTTGACTTTTTTTATTATAGTTGACTATGATTGATCATGTTTGACTATGGTTGAATTTCTACATTCCTCATGGTTATGTTGCATTCCAAAGTTCATGAAGGGTTGACCATGAATTCATGAAGTGTTGAGTATGGTTAATTATGGTTGTCCATGTTCTACTATGGTTAGCCATATTTGACTATGGTTAATTATGGATGATCATGTTAACTTTGATTAAATGTAGCTGACTTTGGTTAAGTATCATTGACATTGTATTTAGATATTTCTTTAACATGTAAGAAGAAAGAAGAAAGTATCAATGATGAAATTACACACTACCCATGTTCTACTAGTTAGCTTGCAAACACCTATCTATCCTTGGCCTACATGAAGATGACATATGAAATGGATGCGAAGAGAGAAAGTTCAACCACTTCATCTACTTATTTGCATTTCCATAAAATGGATGCCAAGACACCATATGAAATGGACCTTATCATCATCTGAATACAACAGTTTGCATCCCCAATAGGATGCCTCCAACTTCCTTAATCGTTTACGAACATGAAACATAGATCAACCATACACCACAATGAATCAACCAATTGGTGACACAGTTAACAATCAACAATTAATACAATTTATAAATTTATTACTATATTTTTAATCTTATAAATTTGTAAATTATATATTATTACTAGATTTTTAATTTTATAAATTTGTAAATTGTTATTATTTAGTTAACATTGTATATTATTAATATATTTAATTGACATTATATATTATTAATTTCTTTTTAATTGTGTATTAATTATAAATTATATATTATTACTATATTTTTAATTTTATAAATTGTAAATTATTATTATTTAGTTAACATTATATATTATTAATAGATTTAATTGACATTATATATTATTAATGTCTTTTTAATTTTGTATTAATAAAAGGTCTGCTATATGCTGATGAGTGTGAAAACATTAACAAAGATGACAGATGCCCATAGACGAGATAGATGGAATGAATGTTAACACCACAATGAATCCATTTTCACACGCAATGTTAACACCACAATGAATCCATTTTCACACGCAATGTTAACACCACAAATAGCATGCACTATCTAGAGGGTGTTGCAGCACCATCTATTTCTTACACCACAAATAGCATGCACTATCCAGAGGGTGTTGCAACACCATATATTTCTCCAATTTTGGGGCTGCTTGACGTAATTATAAGGAGTCTCTAATCCCAGACTTAGAAAAATGAAACCATTTTCCCATGGAATGTTAACACCACAAATGTTAAATATATTGTAACCTCAACAGTCTGACTATACATTACCAGCTGTCTTGGCCAGCTGTACTTTCTATTTTTGTCTTGCTTGAGCCTATTTAGCTCAGCTATTTCCCTTTACATTGTAACTTCGTTTTTGCACTCTTCTTCATACATTTGAATATACAGTTTTCTATTCTATTCTTTTCTCTCTACATTTCTTGATTTGCTTCACAATTTATCATGGTATCAGAGCTTCGGCAGTAAGCCTCTTCACACAGTTTGGAGAGCAACACGATCCTCACAGCGCAAAGCTTCACGGATCTTGAGAGCACGCGACATAGTCTCTTTCAGAAGGTTTGGAGAGCTGTCTGACATACTCTTGAAAGATCCTCGTAGGAAACTTCCACGAGGAAGCAAACCCTCTTACGTTCAAAATATCAACATAGGAAGCTTGCAGAGGTTGCTGAGCGTACTATGCTCGAAAGAACGAGGAAGCAAAGACCGAGAAAGAATAAAATTTAAAGATTCTTGCACATTTTTTCAAGAATCGTCAAAGATTGACGAAGAAGATCTGTAGAACAGAAGAACGTTTAAAGAACTCGAAGAATTCATTCAAAATCGTTAAAGATTGCTGCAGAAGGAAACATCGTTTAAAGTTTTTAGAAACTTGCTCAAATCTGTCAAAGATTGAAGCAGTGATCAAAGAATCGGTGTATTTCTTTCAAATCTTTGAAAGATTCACAGATCTTTCTTCCACAGGAGCAAATAACGCATATCAGGTTCAAAGAACAAGCATCGCGGCCGTAAGATTCATCCTGAGAATGGATCTAGAGTGGGAAACCAGTTTAAAAGGGACGAAGAGAGAGTGGAAAAGGCGAAAGAATTTCAGCCGTCAGATATTGCGCAGAGGACCGACAGCCGTTGGATCAGCGAGAAAGTGCTCGAGGTTTAGTCCCTGGAGCGCACAGGAGAAATTTATGACTTGTGAAGTCACAAAATCTCAACATCATCTGGATCGTCCATCAAAAAACACGTCGCGAGATCTTGGCATTTCGCTGACTCGTAGGTGTAAAGGTCAGAAGACTGCCATGAGAATTCACGAATCATGAAATTCTGAGTCATTCTGGACCGTTGGATTGAGTAAGATCGTGAGCCATCGATCTTATCTCATCGAAAAATCAAGGATCGGGAGTTGGACGAGCGAAGGAGACTGCTTTCCAAAACTCTGATACATGAAATCCTGACATCACGTATCGCGAAATCCCGAGAGGATTGTGAGCCGTCCATCTCAGAGGATAGATGGCAGCAGATCCAAGCCATCAGTCCATCAGCATTTCGGAGTTCGCGGTTTTGAAAGACCGTCGCAACACAAGTTTGAAACTCGCAAAATCACTATTCTTGAAATAGCGATCAGATCTCAGTCGTCCATTTGCTTGGACATGTGGCGGACATCGAGGAAACTGTCAGCATATCGACTACCGGGGTTTCAAGTTGTTAGATAAATTTGGAGTCGCAAGTCGCGAAATCGCGAAACAACGCGGACCGTCCATCTGTTGGGACGCGTGGCAGAGATCGAGGCTTTCATGAAATTTCCCGAAAGCAGAGTCGATCGGCATTACGGGATTCGGTAAATCACAGATCCTAGAGACGAGACGTCCGGAACATATCAAATCGTGAAATCGCGAGGAGAGATCAGGACCATCCATCATAAGAGGATGTGTGGCGGAGATCATAGGAATCGGGAAATTTCCCGAAAGGAAAGCGCCATCAGTAAATCAGAGATCAGGGAATCGAGGAGTCAGAAGAACTCGTCATCAGGGTTCACAAAGTCCTGATTCGTGATATCCCGATAAGATCTGGACCATCAGATCACAGGAAGATCCGGACTGTTAAATCGTCCAAAAGAAAATTTTGCATTTCGGCAATTTGAAAGGAAAAAAAAATCTGAAAATCCCATAGCGCTTTAACTTTTTGGCGCATGGTCACATTGCATAGTGACTAAGGCCAAATTCAAGGTTGATAAGCTCCTTTTCGGCCATCGAAAAATCAACATTTCGGCGATCGGAGGTAAAATACGAAAATTTCCCTCTATTTTCACTGCAATTTTTTAAAAAATATATATATATGGCGTCGTCTAGCTCTTTAGGACCAACTCAGGGTCCGATTCTTCTTGGAAAGAATTACGCGTTTTGGTCTCTTCAGATGAAATCTTTATTGCAAGAACAAGAGTGTTGGGAACCAGTGGATCTTGGATATGTGGAACCAGATCTGGCAGCCCTGTCTGGCATGACAAATCCACAACGAATTGCTCAGGAAACACTGAGGAAAAAAGAAAATAAAGCCAAATTTTGGATTCAAAATTCTGTGGATGATTCAATTTTTTCAAAAATCATAGGCTCTGATACTTCAAAATAGGTCTGGGATATCCTTCAATCTTCCTACCAAGGAAATGCCAGGGTCAAAACAGTTAAACTGCAGACCCTGAGGACGCAATTCGAGACTCTAAGGATGACAGAAACTCAAAATGTGGATCAGTTCATGACCAGAGTCATGGGAATCGTGAACCAGATCAGACTGACTGGTGAAACCATTACTGATCAACGAATTGTTGAGAAAATCCTCAGAAGTTTACCCAAGAAATTCGAAATGGTTGTAACAACAATCCTTGAATCCAAGGATCTGTCAAGTTTTTCAACAGATGAACTAATTGGTTCTCTGGTGACACATGACACTAGACTGCATCTCATAGATGAGTCAATTTCTAATGCTTTCAAAACTCAATTCTCCTTCAGCAGAGGGAGAGGCAAAGGAAGAAGCAGAGGTCACCAAGGAAGAGGGATCAACCACACTAACCCTCACTCCAGTGGAGGCAATAGACAACAGTATCCGAATCAAAATTTTCAAGGTCAAAGACATCAGCAACAAAATCAGCATCAGAATTTCCAGCCTCAAAGAGGCAGAGGGAGAAGATCAAATGACAAAACAAGCATACAATGCTATTACTGCAAAAAGTATGGGCACTATGAATCTGAATGCAGGAAGAAGAAAGCAAATCATCTCTCAGGCAGAGCACATGTGTCAAATCACACGGGAGAAAACTCAGGGGGTATGTTTCTTTCGTGCCACAAGACTAAACAACAACCTAAAGATCTTTGGCTGTTGGACAGTGGATGCAGCAATCACATGACAGGTAACAAAGATTTACTTTCATTCATTGATTCTTCAATCTCATCTAATATTACACTTGGAAATGATTATTTAGTCAAAGTTCAAGGAAAATGAACTGTTCCTATTCTTACTAAACAGAATGTACAAAAAGACATATACAATGTTTATCATGTTCCAGATCTGAAACATAATTTGCTAAGTGTAGGAAAGCTTATTGAAGATGGCTATAAGGTACTTTTTGAAGGAACATCTTGTAAGATATGAGACAAAATCCCAAGCAGAAAATTGATTTATGAAATCCATATGACTCCAAACAGGATGTTTCCCCTTACCCTCATAACTGCAAATATGATTCAACCATATGCACAAAGTGCATCTACCCTAAATGAAAGAATGGTTTGGCATACAAGATTTGGACATCTACCATTTCAGAGTCTAAGTCTTCTTCAGAAAAACTTCATGGTCAAAGGTCTACCTATCTTTAAAGAGAAAATTTCCCCATGTGAGTCTTGCATACTTGGAAAACATAAGAGAACTAGTTTTTCATAGTCTTTCAATCAAGCCAAAGAACATCTTGAACTTGTTCACACTGACCTATGCTGACCAATGCAAACAGAGTCAATAGGTGGTAGCTTTTACTTTCTAACGTTTATTGATGATTTCAGCAGAAAAATATGGATCTATTTTCTCTGACACAAGTTTGAAACTTTTGCAAAATTCAAAGAATTCAAGGAAGAAGCTAAAAAACAGAGTGACAAATATATCAAAGCACTCAGGTCAGATGGAGGAGGAGAATACAACTCCAGAGAATTTGCAAATTTCTGCAAATCACAAGGCATTATTATGCAAACCACAACCAGGTATACTACACAACATAATGGAGTGGCTGAAAGGAAAAATCAAACAATAATGAATATGGCAAGAACACTTCTCAAAGAGAAAATTTTGTCAAATAGGTTTTGGGTTGAAGCAGTAGCATGCTCAGTTTATCTCTTCAATAGATCACCAACCACAAGTGTAAAGATGAAAGTTCCCCAGGAAGCATGGAGTGGGACAAAGCTAAATGTTGCACATCTAAGGGCATTTGGATGCATAGCATATGCTCACATACCTTCTGAATTAAGGAAGAAATTGGATGACAGAAGTGAGAAATGTATTTTCATTGGATATAGTGAAACATATAAAGCTTACAGGATTTACAATCCAATCACCAAGAAATTAATTCTCAGCAGAGATGTAAAATTTCTGGAAAATCAATTCTGGAATGATTCAGAAAATCAGCAGATGGATAGTCAAAATCCATTGCTGCCAAGTTCTGAAAACACAGAAAATTCAGAACAACAAGTACCTCAAACTATTCTTCCAAGATTGCAGGTACAAAGGCAACCTGATAATTCTCAGGATAACTTAACTTCCAGAATAGAGTCATTCTCTGAACCACAAAATCAAAGAACTCGAAGTTTGAGAGAAATCCATCAGCAGTTGGATGACTTTGAGCAACACAACCTCTTTGCTTTAATGTCATGTCAACCTACATCTTTTAAGGAAGCAGCTAAGGAGCCACATTGGGTTAAGCCATGAACCAAGAAATTGACTCCATTGAGAAGAACAAGACATGGGATCTTGTTGATTTGCCAAGACACAAGAAGAGTATTGGTGTCAAGTGAGTATACAAAACTAAACTCAATGAAAAAGGGCAGATCGAAAAACACAAGGAAAGACTTGTTGCCAAAGGATTCTCACAACAACCTGCTACTGATTATGGTGAAACTTTTTCTCCAGTAGCAAGACTAGACACTGTAAGGACTCTATTGGCCATAGCAACACAACACAAATGGCAAGTATACCAGATGGATGTCAAGTCAGCATTCCTGAATGGTTTCTTAGAAGAAGAAGTTTATGTCGATCAACCACCTGGATTTGAAGTCCAAGAGCACCCAGCCAAAGTATATCGAATGAACAAAGCCTTGTATGGCTTAAAGCAAGCTCCAAGAGCTTGGTACAGTAGAATTGACACTTATCTGATCAAAAGTGGTTTCAGTAGAAGCCAAAATGAGCCAACTCTTTACACCAAAACAAATCAACACGGTAAAATTTTGATTGCATGTTTATATGTTGATGACATGATTTATACAGGAAATCTTGAGTTAACAGATTTTAAACATGCCATGCAATCTGAGTTTGAGATGACAGATCTTTGCATAATGAAATATTTTTTAGGGATTGAGGTTCATCAATCAACCGAAGGCATTTTTGTCTGTCAGCAAAAGTATGCAGCAAACATCATCAAAAGATTTCGCATGGAAGGATGCAATCTAGCAGAAACCCCCATAC
>JASDQU010298155.1:2226-13209 GCA_032191745.1 Picea mariana
CCTCCAACTTATTCAAAAGATGGTTTCCAAATTTATAGAGAAATATTGATACATATATTGATCTATAATATTTTGATACATTGTTTTATTAAATTATTTTGTATCACAAATTTCTTTTTTAAATGGCTACAATTTATTGAACAATAAAAGGTGATACTTCAATCCATATTATTTTTTTTTAACCTTGGTAATTTGGTTACTCATTAGAGTGATCTGGGATAGGTCCATGGATGCCACTATAACCCAAGAGTATATCCTAACTTAGCAAGAGCATAGGAATCCCACCTGGGGAGAATAAAAATCATGCTACCCAATGACTCAATCACCCAAGTTAAACCCATGCAACATACCTCCATTTAATCCATATTCACTAACCACAATCATAGGTAATCATGGTCTCACAAATTTAGGGTTAGGTGAAGGGTACAAAGTAATGACCCCATATGAAAGTGGACACATTATTTATTATTGTTCAATTCTCCTCACTCAGATTCAATTCCTCGGTGAAATATTTAGCTCATTTTGTTGAAATTTAGAAAAGTAGACATCTTTTTACACATATCAACCCTTGCTAAATCATAAATTTTATGTCAAAAACTAGCTTAGAAATTGTTGACACTAACCCAAAATTATAATTACAATTAACCAAATTTAATCTTAAACCTCACAAAATTTAATGATGGAGGGCACCTCTCCTTTTGAGTGTTGACATATGATTTTGTGGTTACATTTTAGTAAATCTAAACCAATAAATTTCAATGTAGTTTATATACAACAATTTGGTGTTTGTCTTGGTCATGACCTTATAAAAAAAAATAAAAAAAAAAAAAAAAATTAATGATCTTATTAATTGAACATCATAATTACTGTTGGAGCAATTTTAATCATTCATTTGAGGTTAAAATTATAATTCATAAAGAATATTTATATACTTAGATATTACAAAAGTTATTCAACAAGACTAATGTATAGTAAAATTGAATTCCTCCCAATAATAATTACAAAACATGTACAAATAGAGAACTAATTATCAAATATTGGAACTATAACCTCAGGATCTTTGACCTTAGGAACTATGACCTCAGAAAATATGACCTCGAGAAATTTGACCTCAGGAGCTATGCTCACAATAAATTTGACCTCACGAGCTATGACCTCAATAAGTTTGACCTTAGGAACTATGACCTCAGGAAATTTAACCTCAGGAAGTTTGATCTCAAGGACTATGACCTCCAAAAATTTGACCTATGGAATTATGAACTTAGGAACATTGACCTCAAAAACTACAACCTCAAGAACTACGACCTCGAGATATTTGACCTTAGGAACTTTAACCTCAAGAACTATGACCTCAGGAACTATGACCTCATGAACTTTGACCTCAAGAACTATGACCTCAGAAAATTTGAATTGAGGAACTATGAACTAAGGAAATTTGACCTTGGGAACTTTGATCTCCAGAAATATGACCTCATGAACTTTGATCTCAAGAATTATGGCCTCAGGAACTATGACCTTAGGAACTTTGACCTCCGGAACTATGACCCGAGGAACTATGTGATCTACAATAGAAATACTTAGTAAACTAACTAGAATAGGCAACAACAATACTCGCACCAAACTGAGAGAAAAATGACCATCACTTTATTTAGAATAGGAGGCAAGCTTATATATATGCATGTTATTACATGATGGCTTGAATGGGTCAAGCTAGAACTATATTTTAAAAACTAGTTAGTTAGAATTGATCAATTACTTCCTTGGGAGTTGTTCCCAACTATTCTTGTCCTCCAATAAGTTAATAGAGTGAGACTTCCAAGAATCCATCTAGTTGAGGGAGTGCATCTTCCTTTGGATTCACGTGGATGTTCGTTGAGTTGCCTAATTCCTCACTATTTAATCTCATAAGTTTCCCCACTTATGTCAGTAAATGAGGAAAATGTGTGTGCATGGAAGCTTCTGAAAACCATTAAGCTTGAGCAAGATTTTTTCCTGTGTGCTCAACAAGGTAAGAGGTACATTTTTTATTATAGGTGGTGGCATGAAAAGTGTCAAGTAAGGTTTATTGTAGAAAGGGAGACTAGAAATCAGGGATTAACTTTATGGGATGAGAGATGGTGACATTATCTTCTAGAAATGGTGGTTCATAGTGTTTTAGACTATTCACATTGACCACATCATGAATTCCTAGTTGGGGTGGGAATTAAAGGCGATAAGCATTGTTCCCAATATGTTGGAGAATAGTATAAGGGCCATAGCAGAGACATTTCAATTTGTGATGAGGTTGGGATTTAAAATGTTGGTATTCCATGTAAAACCATACTTTATCACCATGAGTAAAAACCATAGGGGAAGGATGAGCATCATTGCATCCTTTTTAGTGTTGTTGGGATGCCTTTGGTTCTTTATAGACTTGGGCATGATTTTGTCCTATATTCTACAAAAATAAATGGTGTACAAAAATGAAAGGGTGGGTGTTTTTTCTTTCTGTTGGTGTGGAGTGTCAGAAGGATGCAAGGTGAGAGAAAGTTCATAAGGGGCTAAAGGTTGATATCCAAAGTAGGCCTCAAAAGGAGAGATCCTAGTGGAAATATGTACAACATGATTATAACTATGTTGACTGACATGAAGGGTTGTATCCCACTATTTGGTTTTGAAAAATTGAATGCGAAGAGCATGGACAAGGCTACGGTTCACTACCTTGGTTTGGCCATCTATTGGGGGATGGAAGTCGGTAAAATATTTGATTTGACAACCTAGTAAATCCCATAATTTTTTCCAGAAGGTGTTGAGAAAGTGAGTTTCATGATCATAGATGATGCTAGTATGAAGGCCAAAGTGTGGCCAAACATTATGAAAGAACAAGTCTATGGTTTGGGCAACAATAGTGGTCTTATTCCAAGGGATAAAAAGAGCCATCTTGGAGAAATGAAAAATAATAACTCAGATAACATCATTTTTGCGTAAGGTCATAGGTAAACCACTAAGGAAATACATGGAAATAAAGTCCCAAGGGTGGGAAGGGAAAGGAAGGGGTTTATATGAACCAAATTTGTGATTGGTAGGTTTATAATGACTACAGAAGGCACAAGCATGAATGAAATGCTCCACTTGACAAGTCATAGAAGACCAAAATAAATATCATTGCAAGTGCTTAACTATTTTTAGAGACCCAAAATGGCCACCATAGGAGGAAGCATGAACCTATTTAATCAAAGTAAGACCATCTTTAGARGYTRGGACACATMATTAGTTRAGTTTATATAGCCACCYTTCTYTGATTATATAATCCAAAAATGGTGTTTGATTGACCTMABYGGGATGTTGCACAYCARCCCATATCTCTGCAATGAATGGATTAGAAGMATTGAGAGGCTTCCAAACCTCATAGGAAGCACAACACACATCTAGGAGTTGAAGTACATGTGTAGGGGGGAAGCTTAGAAAATCAACCATCTGATTGGATGTGTATTTCTTATATTTAATCACCAAATGAATCTATTAAACATAAGTGGCCCACTTTAAATTATGTTTCTCTTGCATATTAGTTTGAGAATTGATGAAAATCAATAGATGATGATATGTGTGGAGGATTTTTTTATTTCCCTAGGATGTAATGGTGCCATTGTTTCAATTCTTGTACCAGACTATATAACTATTTGTCATAAATTTTATAATTGCATTTGGTATCAGATGATGTCTCCGAATGGTATGAAATAGGATGTCCTCGTTATTTAAGAACCACACCAAGAGCATATTGAGAGGTGTCTGTCTCAATCTCAAAGGGAGACTAAATATCAAGTAAATGAAGTACAAGAGCATAACAAAGGGAATTTTTGAGAGCCTAAAATTGTTTTTGTGCCAAGGGAGATCACAAAAATTGATTCTGGTTGGAAATTGGATGAAGAGGGTGTGCTAATTGAGAGAAGTTAGCAATGAACCGTCAATAAAAATCAATGCCACCCATACATCTCTTGATTTTCATAGCTAAGTGAGGTGTTGACCATTGTGCAAGAACGTGGAATTTAATGTGATATGGGATAACACCCTCAAAAGAGACCAAAAAACCCCAAATATTAAATTGAAGGTTTCCCAAAAGAAGATTTATGACGTTTCACCTGCAATTTGTGAGTGAAAAACAAGTCTAGAACAATGCGTACATGGAGTGAATGACCTCCCAAGTCTTTCTAAAGACCAAGATATCATCCTAATAGATCACCACAATTTTTCCCAAATGTGCTCTGAAAATATAATTGAATAACCTCATGAAAGTGGCAAAGGCATTAGTAAGACTGAAGGGCATCACCATCCATTCATAAAGCCCAAATTTGGTTTTGAAATTTGTCTTCCATGTGTATGTTGCATTCATGCGAACCTGATGATATCCTATTGTAAGATCCATTTTGGTAAAGAAGTGAGCACCCTTCAAATGATCTAGTAAATCATCAATGTGTGGTAAAGGTTAACGATTCTTGATTATGGCCTTATTTAGAGCCTGGTAGTTCGTGAATAATGTCATTCCTTAGACTCCTTTTTGGGAATGATGAAGGCGGGAGAGGAATAAGGGGAATAAATCAGTTGGATGAGACTGGTATTAAGATTTTGTTGGAGATGGAATTCCACTTCCTCAGCCTCAGGAGGAGCAAGGCGATAAGAAGGATCATTGGGAAAAGTGGCTCTAGAAATAAGATCAATACAATGTTCAATGGAAAAAACGGGGGGTAATCTAGTGGGAGAAGCAAAGACATCTTCAAAGGATGTGAGGAAAGTGTCCATATCTGAAGGAAGGGCATGAGAGGGTTTTTTTTTTTAAGAGGGCACACCAAAAAAATGGAAATGGACTTGTTGAGATTGATTTGATGGAAAAAAGGTTGGCTGGAAAGTAAGGTAGGGGATTTCAGAGAGGAAGAGGTGAGGACATATTTACAACCATCTTTATGAAGACAATACTAATGATTGTGAGCATGGTATACAATGTGACAAAGTTCCTCATGGGGAATACCTAGAAGCACATATATGCAATCCAAAGAAAACACATTGCAAAGAAAAATATCGTGGAAAATGTCGATGTAAAAAATAAGGGCACAATTGTTGTGGATAAATTAGTGAATGCAGAAATAGACCAATATTCCTAGTTCGGGCACCCAAAACTAGAACAAAATGAAATAGAATACACTCTTTTCCTTAGGTTCAAAATAAACATAAAACATAGAATTTCATACCTTTTTAATCATTGTTTGTCCTCGCAAGTTGTAACTCCAAGTTATCGATTAAATGTTTCATAAAAGTAGATATCTGCAAGAGGAACAAACAAAATAGTGAAAGCAACCAATATCTATATATCTCAATGAACCTATGTAAATAGCCAAGGAAAAATACACACAAAGATCATTGGTAATCTTAGTTAGGAAAGGAAAATGTATCATTGTATCAAATAATTAGAAAATAACTTACAACTGGTGCCTTGACATTGATAAGCTCCTTTTAGTAGTTCAATGCTTCAATACCCTCATAGCCTCCATCGATTTCATCATCATCACTAGAGAACTTTAGCACAACTAAATCTCTTAGGGACAAAGTGATATTGACAAACTCAATTACAAATTTGGATCTATTGTCAATTCACCATAATTTCATTGACGCTCAGGGCCTTTTCCCCGATCACCACTCTGGCATAATTTCAAGAAGAATGTTAGTACGTGCAAGAAATATTGAAAAAACAATATATGAAATAATGGAATATTGGCAAATATTATCAAATGAAACATTCACACATACAAATTAGNAAATATTTGGAAATGAAACATCGAGCAAAAATTAGCAAATGGAACATTTAGAAATAAAATAAAATTTTGTCACAAATGAAACATTCACTCTATTTTGATGGTGATAAACTTGTAAACTCTTGAATTGATTCTTCTATAAGAAATATTGTTGGTTTCAAGGTTTGGTTTTAGAGATTATAGAAACATAGATTTCATTCCCTTTTATAAAAATATGTATTTTGTTCCCTTGTTCCTCTTAACCAAGATTACAAGAGTGTTTTTGTCACATGTTACTTCTAGGCTAGAAGCTCCTCCAATTGATGCACAAATTTCATAATGATTCTCATATCTTACTTAAAGGACAATACTGACCTATATACAAAATGCTATATGGATTATGGTGTTTTTTTATGGTTCTTGATCCCTAAAGGATTCATATAGTGTGAAAGGGCCTTATTTTCCTCCCTCAACCATGACCAATACCAGCTTAAGACCCATCCATAGGATGTAAGACTTCATAATGATACCTATATTCCACTCGGGGGATAAATATCACCTCTAAAGGTCTATTGTCATGGTTTGTGCTCATGTTCATGGACAATGACCCACATAGATCCCTTTATGGTGTAAGGAATTTATTTATGTCCCTTGTATATGGTTAAGGAATCAAGACCCATCCCTACTATACAAAAAATCTTGATTTCATCCATGTCCCTCTTATATTACAAATATAAAGTTCAAATGTTCAATGTTATGGTTAGAGGTCTTGATAATGGCTCATTAGGTTAATAACCTTATTTATGGACTAATTCTTGATCAATTTCTCCCTTATCCATTGTTTGAGACCTATCCTTAGTGCATAAAACCTCATATTGGCACCCATATCTCACTCTAAGGACAATTGAGAGTTTCTATCATAAATGATGGCCAATGGTAAGATAAAATTACTCCATATCCTATTGAAGGACAAAGGTACTTTCTAAAGGTTTTTGTGGGTTTGAGGAATATTTCCCATAAGAACTATAAGATTGATTTAGGAATTAATGACATTGTTTTCCTTCCCTGATCATGGTTAACGCCTTAATACCTATTTCTATTACACAAAAAATCTTAATGGCACCCTTATCCCACTCATATGAAAAAGATACATTTTAGACGACTTGTGTTGTAATTCAAGGCCTTGATCATTTCGCACTAGCCCAAAAATATTCTTTTAAGGTTTAATTCCCAATATTTCTCCGCCACTTGTGGCTAAGTCCTTGAAACCCATAATTGATGCACAAATTTCATAATGATTCTCATATCTCACTTAAAGGAAAATTATGACCTATATATGAAATGCTATATGGATTATGGTGTTTTTTATGGATCTTGATCCCTAAAGGATTCATCTAGGGTGAAAGGGCCTTATTTTCCTCCCTCAACCATGACCAATACTATATTAATACCCATACCTAGCATGTAAGACCTCATAATGGTACCTATATTCCACTTGGGGGCTAAATATCACCTCTAAAGTTCCTTTTTAATGGTTTGCACTCATGTTCATGGACAATGACCCACACATATCCATTTATGTTGTAAGGAACTTATTTTCTTGGCTATGGTTAAGAATTGAGACCCATCCCTACTATACAAAAACTCTTGATTGCATCCATATCCCTCTTATATTCCAAAGATACACTTCAAATATTCAATGTTAAGGTTAGAGGTCTTGATAATGGCTTATTAGATTAGCAACCTTAACTATGGCCTAATTCCATCAATTTATCCCCTATCCATTGTTTGAGACCCATCCCTAGTGCATAAAATCTCATATTGGCACCCATATCTCACTCTAAGGACAATTGAGAGTTGCGATCATAAATGATGGCCAAATGTAAGCTAAAATTACTCCATATCCTATTGAAGGACAAAGGTACTTTTTAAAGGTTTAGTGGGTTTGAGGAATATTTCCCATAAGAACTAGAAGATTGTTTTAGGAATTAATGACCTTGTTTTCCTTCCCCAATCATGGTTAATGCTTTGATACCTATCCCTATTACACAAAAAATCATAATGGCACTATTATCCCACTCATATGAAAAAGATACATTTTAGATGACTTGTGTTGTAATTCAAGGCCTTGATCATTTCCCACTAGACGAAAAATATTCTTTTAGGGTTTAATTCTCAATATTTCTCCCCCAACTGTGGCTAAGTCCTTGAGACCCATAATTGATGCACAAATTTCATAATGATTCTCATATCTCACTTAAAGGACAATGATGACCTATATAAGAAATGTTATATGGAGTATGGTGTTTTTTGGTCTCTTTATCCCTAAAGGATTCATCTAGTGTGAAAGGGCCTTATTCTCCTCCCTCAACCATGACCAATACCAGCTTAAGACTCATCCCTAGCATGTAAGGCCTCATAATGGTACCTATACTTCAATTGGGGGATAAATATCACCTCTAAAGGTCCTTTGTCATGGTGTGTGCTCATGTTCATGTACAATGAACCACATAGATACCTTTATGGTGTAAGGAAATTATTTTTGTCTCTTGGCTATGGTTAAGGAATCAATAATCGTCCCTACTATACATACTTTTGATTGCATCCATATCTCTCTTGTATGCCAAATGTACACTTCAAATGTTCAATTTTATGGTTAGAGGTATTGATAATGGCTCATTAGGTTAAGAACCTTAATTATGGCCTAATTCAATCAATTTCTCCCCTATCCATTGTTTGAGACCCATCCCTAGAGCATAAAACCTCATATTGTCACCCACATCTCACTCTAAGGACAGTTGAGAGTTGTGATCATAAATGATGGCCAAAGGTAAGATAAAATTACTCCATTCAAGTTAAAATAAGAGTTTGACAACTTTAGAGGCACCAATAGTGTTGTTGCATGTTGAGTTGGCATGCCATGAAACATCAAGTCTGAAGGATGAGTTGCCATAACATGCAAATTTTAGCTACAAGTCTAGTTGAGTTGGGAAGTCAAGTCCAAAAGGTGAGTTGTAATGGAATGCATTCTCTCCCTAATTTGAGTTAACTCCTCACTCCTTCATACACCTACTATATACATAATTCGACCCTCATTCTTCACACAGTTGTTATGAAATGTAAGAGAGAAAGGGAAAAGGAAGCGAAGGAGTTAAGAATTTAGGTGAAAATAAATTTTCTTTATTCTTAAGCCCATAGTAGGCATATTGATGTCAAAAATTGCATAATACTCAACTTCATAGTGAAATGAGCTCATCAAGGATAAATGAGGAAATATTTGAATATTTAGGTTCATGAGATACTTCATACTAAAAACGAGCAACCATTAATCTCAAAATGATTTCCTATATCATGATTGATCTTAATCTATACTAAAAAAACAAAAGCTACTTAAACAACATATACTAATCCTTTATTTTCTATCTCTATATACGATGCATTCATTACATAATTTTTGTGAATTTTGATACAGGATGTGGTAGTGATCTTTACAACATCTAAATTTTCAAAATTTGTGTGATGCACACTTTTGTTTGTATAGAATAGAGGTTTAGGGAATCGTTTGTAATGGTTGGTTAAGAGGAACAAGGGAAAAAATACATATTTCTATAAAAGGGAATGAAATCTATGTTTCTATAATCTCTAAAACCAACTATAAAATATTGTTGAAATCTTCACAATTGGTGGTTTCAAGGTTTGCTTCTATTGACGCGATTAGGTCTGGGATCGATCAAATCTGGTCCTTCTCACTGATATTGTCATCTTGGAAACCTTTTGAGCTTTGGAAGGTGGTCTGTTTGGTGAGCCACATATGAAATGTAGACCATATGCGGAGTTTTGTATGTGTTATTTTATGTCTTGTTTTAATTTTCAGTATTGTGATTCTTGGGGTAAGCAACCTCTCTCAACATTTCATTCATAACTTTTTATACAAGAAACAAAATCAAATTTTGTTGAAGATTCAATGAATACATGATTCATTCTATCCATGAATTGATGATATTATGGTTGGGAAACTGTAGGTAGGATAAGAGAGGGATGGAATAGGTTTTGTACGGTAGTAAAAGAAGACGTTCCTGGGTCGAATCGATTCAGATTGTAATCGACCAGAAACTCTTCACCTGCCATTATTTTTTTTACCGCACATACAAATATCCTATTACCTTCACGCTCCTCAAAAATGCAATTGGGTTCCTTTCTTGTCATCCTAGGCCTTGTACTGTTTATAAGACCTACAATATTCCTCGATGCCTTTGGCCTTCCATCAATATACATAGTCACTCCTTTATTTTTATTATTGTCTTTCAGATGTATATAATTTACGGCAAGTGCATATCTCCGCATACTAGGCATATATTGGACCAGCCTCAACCATACTCCATAAGTGTAACATGGTCCAACATAATCAAACAATTCAACTAATCTGCCATATTTTACCTTTATGCCATCCATGGAGAATAAACCAATGCCATGGATGGATGACAGAGCAATGCGATACATCCTCTCATTAACACAGAAATCGGTGTCCAACTCTGGCAGTTCCTTGGGTACCCATTGTTTAAGTAGGTGTTTGTACCTCAAGGGAACCTCGATGTCACCTATTCTCTCATCGTCATAAGAGCGTGATCCTCCTTCAACAAGAAATAATTTCATGTGCCTACCAAACTTTCTTCTGACCTTTTCACCTCTAGTTGTTTTCGCCTTGTAACATGTGTGACACAAAACACACCTCCCGGGGTACGTCCGCTGTCGCTAGGACCTTCTTCTTCACTGGCCCAAAGATCTAAAATGCTCTTCAACTCCCTTATTGGGACTTTTCCGCACCCACATAATGCTCTCCTGACAATATCCTTTTACCTATCGGAAAATCAGACCTCGCAAGATTGCGAGTCCTGCACTCTGGTCTCAAAATCCCCGAAACCCGATGACTATTTGCCCACGGATTTCCTTGCTCTTGTCGAGATTTTACCCGTCGGGAAATTGGCCTTTACGAGGTCGTGAATCACTTACCTCTCGTGTCCCCGATTCCTGATCCTCGATACCACCTGTCCTCTGCTCTGCCACCTGGGACCCATGCTCTAGTAGAAATCGGGAAATCATGTTTTAGAAATTCACGATTTCCATGGCACAATCTCACAGACCCTTCCAAGTCCTGAACTCCGATATGCGATGCCACCTGACGTCGACCCACGTCACCGCTTCCTTATCCATTCTATCGGGT
>JASDQU010298156.1:670-12224 GCA_032191745.1 Picea mariana
TATCACTCCAGGAAACTCTCCTAGGCTGTATCTCAGAGATGCCTGGTAACTTAACCTTTTTGTAATTATTTTCTCAATGATGGATGTGGGTTTGGATCAAGATGAATATCTAAATCACTGGATTGTATCTTCAAGACAGTCTAGCTATATTCATGCAGTACAAGGCCTTCAAGAGATATTATCATATAGGTTTGTAGATCAAATGGATAAGAAAACCAATCAATTAACCAGAACACACATAAACAATATATATGATGGGTCAACAAACTAGCAAAGGATGCTTCTGATTCTTTCTTAAATATCAAAGGTAAGACGACAGTTACCATGGAACCTTTAAACATAGACAAAGAAATGATTTCAACTCATAGNATCACAATAACAGTGGATTATAGAACTCAAAATCAAACCTTTTGTTCATCAAATGTTCTGGGCTTTATAGCCTTTACAAACAGTTTCAAAATCCTAGAATACTAGATCAAATTTTGCCTAAAATAGAGAGTCAGTAACTAGCCAAAGAAAATGGGAAAAGATCCTATAAACTAGGTCAATTCGTATCCTTGGATGATCTTTATGTCCTTCAGATTCTTTGGCAGGTGTAGTGAGCCTTCCAAGGCTGCTGGATTTTATGTGATATGAGAGGAGTCGAAAAATGACATCTGCTGACAGTCAAACAACTTTATATCCCTGAAAATAGCTAACCGATTTTGACCTCTCTGTCTTGTAAAGCATCTCCAAAATCAAAACCATCTCTTGATAAGGATATCATTAATTATTGTCTATCGATTAGAACCATTCTTGAGGCTTTTAGACAAGGAAAACTTGGATCTGTGCAAAAATATTAACTTTCTACCCTATCAGTTCTTTCGGTAGCTAGAATAGACATAATTCAGACCAATTAGCAACCGAAAGCTCTGCTTTCGGTGGCTAATGAACAATCGAAATGTTCGTCTAAGCCACCGAAAGGTCTGTTTTAGTGAAATTATCAAAATTTCAAAAATACCTTTTGTCTTAGGTCAAAAACGCCTTAGGGATGATCTTTTAAGGCTTCTGCATCTTGCTCAAAGACTGTAGGATTACTGGCTACCTCTGGTTTATTGCACTGAATTGTCACCTCTGCTAGGGTTTCATGAGTAGCATGTGTTCAAGCCTGGTGTTTTGGAGACATAGCTTATTTCCTCAAAGCCCTGACCTTTTTCTTCAAGCCCTGAGATACTCTCCATAAGATGTTGTAATATTTTATGATCTTGTACTTCTTTTTCTTTTCCTTTATGCTTTCATGTGCTAATCTTTCCAAGGATGAGTTTCTTTCTGCAAAGTTCTTCGACAGGGTTTCATAACTGGTTTTAATTACCCTTTCTAGCACTTCTTGTTGAGCTAAATTCTTCTTCAGCTTCTTGATTTCCTTTGATTTACACTGCTTCACTCTTTTGCTAGATGAGGCATCTGCAACTTGTGGTTCTTGTTCTTCTTGAGGTGTAGGTGATGGAAGGTCTTCATACCTTGCTGTGAAAAAATCTACATAAACTGAATTTTCATGGCCCGTGGTAACTGAATCTTCGTGCCCTGTTTTAGTTTGATGTTCTTCATTCTCCGAGTCGGTGTAAGGAAGATTAAGAATTCTCTTATTCACTGGGGTTTCTTTGGCCTTATCTGTTTCACTGCTGAAGTTTAGTTTCTTCTTAGTTTTGTTAAGCTTAGAAGAAGGAGAGGGTTGATTAACTCAAACTGGAGAGATATATCTCCTCCTCCTTTTTCCACTTCTGGGAGTAGAAGACTCCTTGGAACGAGGACTCTTTTTACCCTCTGGTTGTATATCAGTCTGAAAATAATTCCAGAACAAGAAGTAATTCCATTCTTTGCCTCGTCTCTGCAACAACTCACAAACCAAAAGCTTAATTAGACCATGGTGGGACAGTCTACCTGCAATTTTATTGGGCTTGGCCTTGACCTGATGTGTCATCTTAGATAAGCTTCTATGGAGAAAATAGGGCAGATTGAGTGGGTTTCTACCAGTAAAATGATTCATGAGTTTTAAATGGTAAATCACCACCCTATTATATCTGCTTTCGCAAGTTATATAGACCATAATGGATTTTTGTAATTGTTTCCATTTCTCTTTAAGGAAAGACACATGAATGTCTTTCTTCCATATCAAATCCCTGCGTTCTGGTTTCAAGTAAGACCTGAATTCAACATTCTTTGTGAAAGTGGTTTTAAACCATTTTTCTCGAGTCCTGGGAAGCTCTATCACCTCGGCTATGAGGGCTTCATCCACCTCGAATTCATCTCGACCGATGACTGCTTTCCTTCCATCGAAATTCAAGGAAAAGGCTTCTGCCACTTGCTGGTGAGAACTCTGTAATTTTTTACAAAAATTATAGCAACCTGCGTCCCTGAAAAGTTGGCATACCTCCGGGTGTGATTCCAGGTAACTAATATCGTCGAGCTCTTTCCTCAAAGTTGATCCTCCTTTCTTCATCTATCGCAATGATCATGTACACCTATGATTGAAAAAATGGATTTTGGGGGAAAATTACACAGCGTAGACTTAGGGAGATTCGGCTCGGCTGTGACAGGGACGAGAAAAATGAGGTGAGCATCATATCGTGGTGTTGATTACAAGGGATGTGAAAGAGCATCTTGTGATTTGAAGCAATCATGGTTGATGACTGAAAGGTACGTAACCATGTAGTTTGATGAAACAATGATCCGAAAAGATTTGCTATATCATGCAGAGATGAGCTTCTGGTCATGAACGGTTCGTTCTCCTGTCTTTTCGGAAGCTAATTGCAATTATATAACTTCAACCCCGACGGTTTAAACGTGTGAAAGAACGTGTTGACTCCTCCCTCGTTCCTGTGATTTCAGTGGCTAAAATAGCCCTGCATTTCTTTGTTTAAGCTGTCGAAAGCTAAGGCTTTTGGTGGCTAATGAACAATCGAAATGTTCGCCTAAGCCACCGAAACCTGATATTTGAATTAGATCAAATAAAAACTAAACAAAAGTTTATTCTAACTTTATTACATGCATAAATCTCTCAAAAATGAGCTTTAAAAATTAAAAATGCATTTTTTTTAAAGACATCCTATCACCTAAAATGAAATAACTTGATTGATTTATTTGAGGAAATAACATTGGCTCCTATTGGGGGTGAAAGCCTCCCTGTGAGGTTTCAAGAACCACAGAACCAACGCCTTTCCTGTAAAAAAGAAAATTCAAATCTATTTACTAGTGCTTCCATTGGGCATGGAGTTATTTTGCAAAAACAAAAAAAAAAATCAAAATAAAATTTACAATGACAAAGCTTTGAAGCATTATTTATGAAATAGAGTTTCAGAAAACGCCCATTGACTGGGCCACCAAACATTTCTTCACCTTCCAGAATTTTGAGAATGAATTTGTTGCTGTGTTGTACTTGAGTTCTCATGAAAGGACCGGTCCACAAAGAGTCAAACTTGTTGTGCTTGCCTTTATCTTCTCTGAGAGCATCCCATTTCAGAACCCAGTCACCAACCTGAAAGTTGTCCTCCTTTGCTTTTCTGTCAAAAGTATCCTTGATCCTCTTTTGATGAGCTTTTGATTTATCCACCAGTTGCTCTCTAACCTACTGCAATTCTACCAAGTCAAGCATTCTTCTCACCATATCATTTTATTTAGTTTTTTCTTCCTGAAAGAACTTAGCCACTAGTAGAACTAGCTAAATGGGGAAAATGGCATCAGTGCCATAAACTAGTTTGAAAGGAGAAGTTCCTAAAGATTTCTTGATAGTCACTCTGTCGGCCCAAAGAGAAAACTTTAGTTTAGAATCCTATCCCCTTTGATTCTCCTCCAACAACTTCCTGATGATTCTGAATAGACTCTTATCGGATGACTTGGCAAGGCCATTGCCTTGAGGGTAGTAGGAAGTAGAGTGTACCAATTGAATGCCCATTGACTTACACATGTCAACCAATGCATCAGCTTTGAAGGTTGTTGCATTGTCTATCACTAGCCTTTTTGGGGAACCAAATCTGATCAGAATGTTTTCATACAAAAACTTCACGACGACCTGATGAGTGGCATTTCTAGTGGGGATTGCCTCTATCCACTTGGTAAAATAGTCAGTGGCTACCAGGATCCACTTATGTTGCCCACTAGATGAAGGATTAATCTCGCCTATGAAATCTAGGCCCCACTACTGAAAAGGGTCATTCACTACAATAGGTCTCAGGGGTAGAGATTTTAGTTGTTGCTTCCCTGTGAATCTTTGGCACTTATCACAAGATTTCACAAAGGCTCACACATCTGAAAAAAAAGAAAAGGCCAATGATACCCAACCCTTAGGATTTTATGAGCTGTGGTCTTCAAGTAATGATGGCCTCCACAAATACTCAAATGAAACTGATGCATGACTTCAACTGACTCATCTTTGTCTAAACATCTCAGTAGTAAACCAGTAGGATCTTTCTAATAGAAGATTATCATTAATGCAGAATTTAATTGCTCTGAGATTAAGGGCTCGGGCTTGAGTCATGCTAAGTTCAGGAGAAACCTCCAACTTCTATAAAAAATGAACAATACCTGAATACCACTCACATGAAGACAAATTTTCGGCCACCTGTTGGTTGTCATGTTGCTCTTTTGCTGCTATCCCTGTCTGCAAACTTGCTGAACTTTCCCCAATGAAATTTATGTCCAAAAGATCACAGTTCTCTTCTGTCATGAGCTTGGCAAGGCCTTGGCCTTTTACCAGCTTAGTAGGCTTGACTTCTATGTTAAACTCAATCAGCTTTGCGATGCATTTAGCTCTCTTTCCATCAATATCAGGCTGGGTCAAGACATCCTTCACAGAGGCTGACGAAAAATAGGCAACAACCTTTGCATGGAGGATATAAATTCTGAAAGATTTTAATGACTTAATGAGAGCATAGGCTTGTTTTTCTATAGGGTCATACCTTAGTTTAGCATCCTTGAGTGATTTGCTAAAGAAAGCCACCGGGTGATCAAGTCCTTCATCATCTTTTTGTAACAAGACTACTGCCACTGTGTCATAGGAAGCAAAAGAGAAAATATATAAATTCTTGGTGTAATCTTGACTGATTAGAGTGGGAGATTCCATGATGGCCTGTTTAATATCCTGAAATGAACTTCTTGCATTGTCTGTCCATTTTATCTTAGATCCCTTTTTTAGCATAGAAGTTATATGTTTCACTAATTCAGCGAAATTAGGAATAAACCTTCTGACAAAATTTATCTTACCGAGTAAGGATTGGATATCCTTCTTTGAACTTGGTATGGACAAATTCTGAATTGCTTCCACCCGAGCTGGATCAATTTTCACTCCCTCTGCTGAAACAATGTGGCCTAGGATCTTACCCTTCTTGAGAGCAAATTGAGACTTTTTGGGGTTCAGCGGAATCCTGAACTGTCTGCATTTAAAAAACACTCTTTTCAGATGCTTCATATGCTCTTCATGACTACTAGAATAAACTGTGATATCATCAAGATAGATGAGGAAAAACTTGTCCTTCTCTCCCACGAAAGCTATGTCCATGGCCCTCTGAAAAAGTGGCCCCGACATTCATCAGCCTGAATGACATCTTGGCGTACATGAAGGTACCCCAAGGAGTAGTAAAGGCAGTTTTTTCTTGGTCATCAGGGTGTACAGAAACCTGGTTATAGTCTGAGAAACCATCTAGGAATGACATGATAGTGGCTCCTGAAATTCTTTGCAGCAAGTGTTCCATCTTGGGTAGGGGATAGTTGTCTTTCTTGGAGCATTTATTTAGGTTCCTAAAATCAACGCATAACCTGATCTCGCCATTTTTCTTTCTCACTATTACTAGGTTTGCAATCCATTTAGAGTATCTCAGTGAAATTATGATTTTGGCATCGAGGAGCTTTTTGATTTTCTTTTCAATTACAGGCAATAGGAGAGGACTGATATGTCTTAGCTTCTGTTTGAAGGGGATGGTGTCTTTCTCAAGGGGAATCTTATGTTGAATGACATCAAGATCATAGGTTTTCAAATCACTGTATTTCCAGGCAAAAACATTAGCAAATTCCTTCATAATGGTGCAATATTCTGACCTCTGATTAACAGTTAACTCAGTGGATAGATTTATGAATTTAGGATGGCTCTAGCTTCCTATATTGTGCTCATGGATAGCAGGATCCTTCTCCTTGTTATCAGGTTTGTAGGGGACATCGTTTTGGTCGAAAAGCTTCTCAAGAGGCACCAAACCCTGAGGTATATAATTATTGGGCAGCTGAAAAATATCATATTGACCCATTTTTCTTTTCAGCTTAGGCTTTTTGGATTCATCTACATTTTGATTTTCCTGGTCAATATGCATATCAGAAAATTCATCTACAACCTGGAGAAATCTATTAAGTTCATCATTGTCTTCAAAGACTTTCCAATATTTGATATTATCGGGCAGGGATGGTCTATATTTGACTTGGATTTCATAATTCAGTCTAGGAGGCATGGGAGGGATGAACATACTAGCTGAGACAGTAAGGGAATTAGCTAGGTGATTCATAGATCTGGGTATATAAGAAATATCAAAAATGGAAAGAGAGTCCCTAATTTTCCATACCTCATCCCTGTAAGCTTTCAACCTGACATGTTTTGCTTGGAAAGTGTTATTCACTTGCTGTATGATGAGATCCACATCTCCAAACACCTTTAGACCTTTGATTCCCATCTCCTTGGCAGAATTTAATCCCAACAGAAAAGCCTCATACTTTGCTATATTGTTAGTAGTTTTGAAATCAAGTTTAAAAGACAAATGAATAGCCTCTTTTGAAGGAGAAATCAAAACTACACCTTCACCTGCTGAGTCTTTGGTACTGGCACCATCAAAGAACATGCTCCACACGAGAGTACTCTCTCCATCAGTCTATTGATAAGTAGGCTTTGTGAGCTGCAAAGGAGCTGGCTGAGAATCATCTATTTGCAGAATGCATGCCCCGAAGTCTGTGTCTAATGCATAGATGGGATGGTTTATAGAATTCTTCCCATCACTAATGATGTAGGCAAGATGATTTTCTCTGTAAAGTCTCTTTAGCTCTCCTCCAAACACCGGGATGGTGGCATACGAAAGATCCATATGCAAGGTACCTCCTAGCCTTTTGCTCCATGAACGTGACAAGAGTAGGCCGAACTTGGGTGGGTTATCAACCACTACAGCATCCATTACCATGCTTCTCATTGGCAGCCGGGCAAGGTTTATGACAAGGTCTTTTATGAGGCCGAGGCATTTGACTTTCCTAGAGTCGAAAGAGAAGAGATCATGGTAAGGTTTTGTGATGTCAAGCCCAAGCTCATCCATCACTTCTTTAGGCATAAGATTGTGTGACGCTCCCAAGTCAAGCAAGCAGTTGTGAAGGATCTTGTCATGGATATTCAGGGATATGTAGAAGGGTGGACAAGAATCATATTGGTCCTCTACCATAGGTCCTATAGTCATTGTGGGCTTGTCATCTTGAAGGTTTACATAATCAGTAGCTGGGGGAGTGTTTGGCTGAAGCGACTTCAGGATAGCAGACTTGAATATGTCATTCTTCATAAGTTCAGTCAATGACATAAGTATTTTTACCTTCTGAATTTCTGATTCGAAATTAAATGAATATGATATTTTATTGGAAGGTTTTACCTCGTTAGAAGGAGCTCTGAGGGACACTTGTTCTTTAGCTTGGGGCTGCAATTGCTTCTGCTTCTGTTTTGTAGGAGTGGAGGTCTGCTTTGCAGGAGCAGCAGGCTGCTTGGCAGCATCATCTTTCTTTTTCCCGGGGGCAACAAGCAATGGATTTGGAGCAGTAGTCTTAGATCTTAAATTGTAACCTGGTTGATCATCTGTCTGATAAAAAGATTCTTCAATGCTTGCCTCATTAATCTGCTCATTCATCTGGGCCTCCTTATAATCTGTTTGTGTCAAGAAGGAGGAATCAGTATCATTCCCAAAGCAATTGATGCCACCTTCTTCTTCAGCTTCATCATGAAATAGCTCCTTCTCTTCTTCTAGCACTGCATTTTGGAAGGGGGCCCTGATCCTTTTGTCTTCAACTGCATTCTTGTCTCTTTGAAGAATCTGGACTTGCTGGTTGTTCCTTCTATAAGGGAATTCATTGGGATTCCTGGGAGCATAGGCATTAGGCTCTTTACTTATTGCTAGTTGCTAACTCTGAATTTTCAGTTTTGACATCTCCAAGGTCAAGCTGTCCAACATCTTGGCCATCTTTTCCATTTTAGTTTTTGAAGGAGAAGGAGGATCAACATATGACTTCTTTCTTTCAAACTTTCCTTTAAGTTTTTGGGATGCCACAATGTTAGATTCAACCTCAAGAGAAACATCTTGCATTAAAGCGAGTGTGGTTGACCTTCTTTCTCTAAGGATTAAGCAAAATTTTGTATCAAGAGCAGAAGAGTAAGTAATCTTTTTTGATGCATCGGTTGGTTTGATCTCTGCAGGGATCTTGCCAAACATCTTATTGAATCTTTTGGTGAAGTCTGAGACAGATTCCCCATTTTCTCTTCTTAGATTTCCAAATTCAGTAATATAATACAAGAGGTCTCTTCTTTCTCCCCAATGTTTCAAAAACACTTCATCTAATTTCTCAATACCTGCCACTTAATTAGCTAGAAGTTCCTTGAACCACTTCCTAGCTTGACCATCCAAGCTCTGTACAAAAATTATGGTCCAAACATCTTCCTCTGAAATGTTAATGTTCTCACGATAGGCATAGAAAGCCTTTATGTGTTCTTCAACAGTATACTCTCCAAATCCAGTAAACTTGGGCATATATTTATTATAATCTCCTGTTGGCATGGCTGATAAAGGATTGGGCAAAACAAGAGGAGCATATCTATTGGCTAAGATCTGTTCCATTTTTGTCAAAGGAGAAGCCATGGAAATCTTGGGGGTTGATGTAGAGGAAGAAGTTTATGTAGATGATGGATGAGATGGGACAGGTGGGACTATGGACAATGGAGGTCTTACTTCGGTGAGGAATGAAGTGGAAGCACTGGTAAGATGACTACCGTAAAATGTGGTTCCTGAATAATGTGGGAAATAAGAAGCTCTAAAACTGGCCGAGCAGCAAGGCCAAGTTTTCTTCACCCTTAGAGGAAAGATCTTGTAAAATATTTTCAAGAATGGGCAAACTAGTATGAGTATGGAAAAAACTTTCAACGGGCTCAGTTTGTGAAGAATTCAAGGAAGAGGAAGAGTCCTCTTCTTGGATAGATTCTACAACTTCTTCTCCTAAGTTGGATATAGTAATATGATCAGAAATAGGATCTATAAGATCAGAAGAAATTGAAGGCTCATCACCCTTCAAGATTTCTGACAAAATTACAATTTTCTAAGAACTAGAAGTTTCATCAGAAGTGGATTCGACAAGAGGTTCTCTAGAAACAAATGAAGAAGTGTTTCTTGAAATACCTGGTCTATATGCTCTTACAGATCTAGAAGTTTGTCTTTGCAATGCTTTTCCACTTCTGATGATCTTCTCAGGGTCTGGAATTGGTGTTGCCAGTGGCCTTTCTTGGTTTTCTCTGGTATGATCCCTTCTCAGAGCCACTTCGTTCCAATGGAGTCGCCAAATAGATGATTACAACCGAAAATGTGTTCAGACTTTGTCTATCATCAAAGTTGGATCTATGTCATCTCCCAAGGAAGTTGAGCTTCAATCTCCATCCCCGTCAACGACGCCAATTTGTTATCACTCCAGGAAACTCTCCTAGGCTGTATCTCAGAGATGCCTGGTAACTTAACCTTTTTGTAATTATTTTCTCAATGATGGATGTGGGTTTGGATCAAGATGAATATCTAAATCACTGGATTGTATCTTCAAGATAGTCTAGCTATATTCATGCAGTACAAGGCCTTCAAGAGCTATTATCATATAGGTTTGTAGATCAAATGGATAAAAAAACCAATCAATCAACCAGAACATGCATAAACAATATATATGATGGGTCAACAAACTAACAAAGGATGATTATGATTCTTGCTTAAATATCAAAGGTAAGATGACAGTTACCATGGGACCTTTAAACATAGACAAAGAAATGATTTCAACTCATAGGCATAGAAAAAGAATAAAAGGATAGTTTGACAATAACAATGAAAGAAGCTAGGAGGCTTAATATATTAAAGAAAGTGTCTTTATCACAATAACAATGGATTATAGAACTCAAAATCGAACCTTTTGTTCATCAAATGTTCTGGGCTTTATAGCCTTTACAAATAGTTTCAAAATCCTAGAATACTGGATCGAATTTTGCCTAAAATAGAGAGTCAATAACTAGCCCAAGAAAATAGGCAAAGATCCTATAAACTAGGTCAATTCGTATCTTTGGATGATCTTTATGTCCTTCAGATTCTTTGGTAGATGTAGTGAGCCTTCCGAGGCTGCTGGAATTTATGTGATATGAGAGGAGTCGAAAAATGACACCTACTGACAGTCAAACAACTTTATATCCCTGAAAATAGCTAACCGATTTTGACCTCTTTGTCTTGTAAAGCATCTCCAAAATCAAAACCAACTCTTGATAAGGATGTCATTAATTATTGTCTATCAATTAGAACCATTCCTGAGGCTTTTAGACAAGGAAAACTTGGATATGTGCAAAAATATAAACTTTCTTCCCTATCAGTGCTTTCGGTAGCTAGAATAGACAGAATTCGGACCAATTAACGACCGAAATCTCTACTTTCGGTGGCTAATGAACAATCGAAATGTTTTCCTAAGCCACCGAAAGGTCTGTTTTAGTGAAATTATCAAACTTTCAAAAATACCTTTTGTCTTAGCTAAAAAACGCCTTAGGGATGATCTTTTAAGGCTTCTACATCTTGCTCAAAGACTGTAGGATTACTAGTTGCCTCTGGTTTATTGCACTGAACTGCCACCTCTGCTAGGGTTTCAAGAGTAGCATGTGATCGAGCTTGGTGTTTTGGAGACATAGCTTGTTTCCTCAAAGCCCTGACCTTTTTCTTCAAGCCCTAAGATACTCTCCATAAGCTGTTGTAATCTTTTACGATCTTGTCCTTCTTTTTCTTTTCCTTTATGCTTTCATGCGCTAATCTTTCCAGGGATCAGTTGCTTTCTGCAAAGTTCTTCGACAGGGTTTCATATATGGTTTTAATTACCCTTTCTAGCACTTCTTGTTGAGCTAACTTCTTCTTAAGCTTCTTGATTTCCTTTGATTTACTCTGCTTCACTCTTTTGCTAGATGAGGCATATGCAACTTGTGGTTCTTGTTCTTCTTGAGGTGTAGGTGATGGAAGGTCTTCATACCTTGCTGTGAAAACATCTACATAAACTGAATTTTCATGCCCTGTGGTAACTGAATCTTCGTGCCCTGTTTCAGTTTGATGTTCTTCATCCTCTGAGTCTGTGTAAGGAAGATTAAGAATGCTCTTGTTCACTGGGGTTTCTTCGGCCTTATCTGTTTCACTACTAAAGTTTAGTTTATTCTTAGTTTTGTTAAGCTTAGAAGATGGAGAGGGTTGATTAACTGGAACTGGAGAGACAGTTCTCCTCCTCCTTTTTCCACTTCTAGGAG